>QKYT01000005.1:2865-30016 GCA_003550305.1 Glomus cerebriforme | reverse complement strand
CCNAGACAAGTTGCTTTAAAAGTATTCAATAATTCATCAGATAATATAAGTGAAGATTTTATAAATGAGGTTTGTAAATTAAATAAATATCAATGAAATTCAAGTTATTTTTATACTTTTCTATTCATTTATTTTTTTATTCAAATTTATAGTTAAAATTTTTCAAAAAATGTAATACTCGTACAAATTTAGTAAAATGTTATGGAGTTACTAAAGAGCCTAATACACAGAATTATGCACTAGTATTAGAATTTTTTGAAAATGGTAGTTTACGTTCTTACCTTGATCAAAATTTTAGTTCATTAACTTGGGGTCAAAAATTGGAAATTATAAAAAATATTATTAGAGGACTTTATTTTATTCATGTTATTAATTCAATTCATAAAGATCTTCACTTGGGTAATGTTTTGCAATCCACAAAGATAGACTTTCCTGGTACATGTATTAGTGATTTTGGATTTTGCAAACCAGCAGATGAAAAATCATCTAAAAAGATTTATGGAGTAATGCCATACATGGCACCTGAAATATTACGTGGAAAAGAATATACANAGAAATCTGATATATATTCATTGGGTATTATTATGAATGAAATAATTTCTATAATTCCTCCATTTAATGATGAACCACATGATCATTATCTTGCATTGGATATTTGTCGTGGTAAACGTCCAAAAATAAGANATGANACACCAGACTTTCTAAAAGAATTAATTCAAAAATGTTGGGATGCAATTCCAGAAAATCATCCATCTTCTGAAGAAGTTTTTAATATTATGCGTAACATTATTTTTACGAAAGAACTTATAGAATTAACATATAATTTTACTCCAATTATAAAATCAACAACAAAAACACAATTATATGAAACACATACTCAAGCAATTTATACAAGTCGACTTCTCAATTTATCAAATTTACCTGAACCTGTAAATTGTTTAAATCAGGAAGGATTTATATCTTCAAGAAATACAGCAGGTAAATTACTAATAATTATTTTTATTTTATTTTATTAATCATTAAAATTTTTTTTTTTTTTTTTAATCATAAAAGTCAATACTGAATGTCTTGATTGTATTGTTACTGATTAGGTAAGAAAGATTTTATTTTATTTACGGTATTATTATTAAATTAATCAACTTAATTGATTGTTTGATATTTAGATGTTGGTTGTAAAAAGTAAATTTAAGGCGGAAAATATTTTTAAATTAAACTTTTTTTTTTAAAAAAAAATATATATATATATTTATTGTATTTTTTATTTTATAGTTATTACTTTATAACTTATGATGCGATTTATTGTGTATAAATTCAGTAGTTCGTCACGTTTTATTGTAAAAAAAATTTAAACATACTGTACAATTTAAATATTATAAAAAAAAAAAGGATTACTTTTAAATTATTAAACTTATTGGAATTTAAACTTTTTCTTGATTATAGTTTATTTTTAACAATTTAACTTCCTGATTATCGATAATCAATGTACAAACCAACTATAATATTATTTAATAAAATCATTTTCAAAATAGCAAGGTTGTTTACTTATTTGTTTTGATATTTAAATCAAATTATTAATTTAAATCCATTATATGTGGTTTTCTTAGCACTACCAATTAGAATTCTTTCTGCATTATTAGGTTTAATATAAAGTATTTTATTTTGTCTTTATGTGCATCAATCAAAAAAATTTTTTTGTCTATAATTAATCCCATTAATGTATAAAAAAATTTTTTTTATATAATTGAACGGAAGGTCTTTAGAATGTTAGTTGTTAAATATAATCAAGTGCACTTTTATAAATCCTTTGGCAAAGCACACTCTAGTAGTCACATCCGAGAAGTAGGTTGAATCCTGTATGTTATTTTGTTCAGGTTACTGAACTTGTTGCAAAATCTGTTGTTGAATCAAAGATTGTATATCGTAATAATGTGGAAACTAATAACCAGAAATATGGGATAAACTAATACTATTATTCAAGAGTCGCGCATTTTCTAATAGCTGGATGTAATTCAGCATATTGATATGTGACATAATAAATACGTGTGTCGTCGCTTGGTAAAAGAAGATACTCGAATGTAAAAGTTGCAGTATTAATGTGCAAGGTGTTTATATTAATATTAGATTTCTACATTGTAAAATTAAAAATTGTTGAAAGTTTATTATTTAAGAATTTGAAGTTATTCCCAGTTTGATTCATTTGATGTTTACCGAAATCAAAATGATAAAATGATAATGAATGATTGATATTTTAATATGTAGAATTTTTTTTTAAAAACAATATTAAGAGTATTTTTTTTTTTTAATAAAAGGTTTGAACGGAGAATAGTTAAAAAAAACTAAAATCCATAAATTTTATACTTTATTTTAATAGCGGGACCTTTTACAAAATAATAATACAGTAATTCAATGAATTTTTTTCTTCACATGCTACTCTATACTATACTAGCCAAATTTATTGGCAGGTTATTTTTTTTTTGAATTGTAAGCTTATAAAATAAAAGGGTACGTGTGCCAAATATGAATATATTTTTTTGATTATTATAAAGATTTAAAATACTATAATTATATTAGAATAAATAAAGAAATAAATAAAGTTATATATAAATTTAAATTTTACCATTTTAATCCTATATTCTAGTATTTACAAAATTGTAACCAAATAAATCACATTAACAGATAATAATTTCTATTTCGAAGGAAAATATAAAAAAAAATTTTCCGGACTACGGATTACTTAACGGTCATTTTAGACATTATAAGATGGTGATAGCCACAATATTATTTCCAAATATGATCAACAATATGATCAACATCGACATTGATTAATAATATTATTAACCCAATACAAATGTTACACGTTCAATATTTATTCGAAAAAATTTTTTCTCTTTTCCTTTTTTTTTTTTACTAAATAAATTTAATTTTTGTGAAGAAAATGGCTAAACTTCCCGCTGATTGTCTTAACGAAATTTTTGAATATTTAGAACATGATAAATTTTCTTTATATTCTTGCTTATTAGTCAATCGTCTTTGGTGTCAAGTTTCGGTCAGAATATTATGGAGGGATATTTGGAGTTTTAAACCTTCTGCTTCTTCTGCTCCTATAAAATATCGATCAAATATGTTGTCACAAATTCTTAGTGTTTTAATCTCTTGTCTTCCTAAAGAATCAAAAGATCTCTTATATAAGAATGAAATTTTTATTTCAATGCCTACTTCAAAATCACCATTTTTTAATTATGTGACATTTTTTCAAGTTTTTTCCTTTTGTGAAATTAATCAAATGATTGATATCGTTATTAAATATAAACCAATTACTTCCATGAGTTTAGATTATAATAAATATTTAATAACTCAAGAAATTATTAAAATGTTTATGTCACAAATATTCTCATTAAAAAAATTAATTTATTATAATTCTAATTATAATAAAAATCATAATAATTCTTTTAATATAAGTTTTATTTATTTTCCTGGAGCAAAAGATCGTTTAATCAATCTATCAGAATTAAATTGTGATTCAAATATTCATTCCGAATTTTTTTATCAATTATCTCAATTATGTCATAATTTACAATCAATTACTATAAGATTTGAAAATTTTATTTCTGTTGGTTTATCAGATTTAATTATTTCACAAAATAATTTAAAAAATTTAAAATTAATACAACTTTATAATAATATTATTAATTGGTCAGACATTATTCCTTCATTAAAAAAAATTAATACTTTAACAAATTTAATTTTTTGTGGTAAAGATAATTCTGTACCAATGTCTTTCATTTCTTCTTATTCAAATTTACAACTACTTAATTTGACATTTTTTAATGAATCAGCTTTTAAAGATTTTAAAAATTTACAAAATATCATTTTTTCAAATTTAAAAGTTTTAAAAATTCCTTTTGAAGGTCCAAAACCTGAAATTTTATTACAATTTTTAAAAAATAATGGTAATAATATTAATGAATTAAATATTGATGGTATAAATCATTTAGTAAAATCTTCTATATCAAAATTTTGTCCTAATTTAAAAAAACTTTTTATAATATTTAATAAGAATGAATTAAATTTATTAAAAAATATTTTTAAAAATTGTAAATTTTTAGAAAGTATTAATGTTTGGTGTAGTAATCAACATTTAAATGAAAAAGATTTATTAAATGTTGTTGCAAAATATTCTCCAAAAAATTTTTATAAATTAAAAATTTTTAATTTTACTCAATCTACTTTATTATCAAAAGATTTAGAATCTTTTTTTTTACTTTGGAATAATCGTTTACCAAAAAAATCTCTTGTTTTAATCATTATTAAAGATGGTTATGAAAAAAATAGTTTAGATATGAATCTTGAAAATATGAAAATTATTAAAAAATTTATTAATTTAGGTGTTATTAAAAAATTTGAAATTGAAAAGTATGATCCTGAAGAATAGATTTTTAGTAACTTTAAAAAATAAATTTCTATATATGTTAGCAAATATTATTTTTCTTCTTCTTCTTTTTCTTCTTTTATGATTATTTTATTATAAATAAAACAAGTTTTAAAGTAACAAGAAATGTATTATTATTATTGTTATTTTATATTAATTTTTATTTTCTATTATCATAAAGTAAAAATACAGTATGTAAATATTAAATATTATAAATATTATAATAGTTTATTACTAAATATTTTGATATATAAAGTACTTGAATTCAGTTCATCCAATTTATCAATTTTCAGGATTCAAATTTTTATGAATCGAATTATAGCATAAGTATTGATTAATTATTCATTTATGAATTGACTCAGTTATACAGTTATATGTGCATAGATTTGAAAACAATAATCCTTAATTATTTAATAGTTACTGTAGTTATGAATTCAAGGAACATGATGACTTAAATGACAATAATAAATCTGAATGATTTGAGTAATTTCCTGTAGAAATTTTTAAATAAAAATTCAAATTAATAATCTTTTTTAAATTATCATTTTCTTTTTAACACAGGAAAGTATTTATTTATAAATTGATTACCATTATATATATATATATATTGATCATAATTCTTAGTAAATATTTGAAAAAAATAAATAATGTATTTATTAATCATTTCAGCATAATAATTAACTCATAATTAGATCACAAAATCCAAATATTAAAGATTTCTTTCTAATCCTGATAAATAGAGATTTTATTAAAAAAAAACTGACTTCATTAATAAAATGAAAACTTCTGGATATGATAAAGTGAAAATTACCATCATCAATATTAATAATAATGAATGAATTTGAGCTATAATAAAACTGTTAAAATGCATTCAATTTTTCACTTCCAAAATTTTCAATAACTCCCATCTTAAAATTTTTCAATTACTTTCATATTTTCCTTATTTATCTCTAAGCTGATATTTTCTTAAAAATCCTTATATATAATAAGAGAAAATGGTTTTTGTTCTACACGATTCTTCCAATTAATAAAAATGATTCTAAATCTTCTAGAATTATTATAGATTAAGACAAATTATAAATTTTTAATTCATGAAAATTTGTTGGTAAACATTCAGCAATAAGTTTTAAAATCTCTACTTCTTTTAAACATGAAAAAATATCACTACCACACCATACAATAATACTTTAAATTTCTTTTAAATCTTCTATTTGATCTTTTTCAAATATCAAGTAAAGTCTTAGATTTGAACAAAATTTTGTTACAGTCAAATTAATTAATTTATTAGAACCACAAGATAAAATTCTTCTAAATTCTTTCCATTGTTTTCTAAGAAATTTATGATTTGGTCCATTAGAATAAAATTTTAAAATTTTTAATTGTGATAAAATAGCATATTGTAATTCTTTAAAATCTTAAGGATATTTAAATCTACATAAAAAGGTAAGTTCTCTCAAATTTGTGTATTCTTAGAAATTTGATTAAAGTGGTTGAATGTTTTATTAATGAAGGTATAATCTTTTTCCAATTCTTTTCATAAGTTAAATTTTTTAAATTATTCTGTAAAGAAATCAAATCACTTAATCCAGTTGAAATTTTATCACTAAATTTTTATATAAAGTGATTGTATATTATGACATAGTTGGGATGATTGATAAAAGAATTCAGAATAAATATCTGAGCTACAGTTTAATATTGAAAGTTCCGTTAAACAAACTTTTGCTCCAGGAAAATAATAAAAGTTACTTTTGTTGAAATACACAATCTATACTTCAACTCTTTCAAAGAAGAAATTTACTTCATAAACATTTTTAATATTTCTTGTAATATTAAATATCTAGAATAGTTAAAGCTCCTTGAATTCATGAATTAATAGATTGTTGATATTCAAAAACATATTCAATTATATCATAAATCTCATCAATTGAAATAACTTTACAAAATGTTAGATAGTTAAATAATGGTGATTTTGATGTTGGAGTAGAAATTGAAATTCCATTTTGTTGTAAAAGATTTTTTGACTCATCTGGAAGACAAGCAATTAAAGTTCCAAGAATTTGAATCTTATATCGAATTTATGGTGATATAGAAAGAGCATGCATGTTTATGATTCCAAATATTTTTCCATAAAATTTTAACAGAAATTCTACACCAAAGACGATTAACTAATAAACATGAATATAAAATAGTCTTAATCCCTTCTAAATATTCAAAATTTTATTTAAGCAATCGACAGGAGTTGAAGAGATTTTTCCTTTGATATATAAAAAAAATTTTAATATTTGTGTTACAAATTAACTCTTGTTTTACATATTATGTAGTTAAAATAAATTATGTGATCTCATACATACGGTATATTTGTATTTTCAACTTTGCAAGTTTTGGAAAGAAGCAGCCAAAAGTGGATACCAGGATGTAGCTATCATGTATTTCATGGAACGCTTCAGGGATCCGAAATTCGATTTTAATCCCATCATCCTCTTTTCCAAAATAAAAAGACTACTAAAGGGTTCAAAGAAAAACAAGTTGTCACATGTCCGTAATGATTCTAATTAGAAAAGGATTCTGATCTGGACTTCGTCTTGTCCATCCACTTGATGAACCCCCTAATTTTTACTATATTCTCCCTTTCTAGGCTGCCGATTGGTGATAAATGGGCCATATATTTTAGGATACCAGTTACGCGTCAGAAATGGGGATAGTTTATTCTTTCATATAATTAAGACGGCCAGTGCTATCTATGTAAAATAAGCCCTATGAAAAAAGAATGTTCAGAAATTGTCACCAAAATTGTCCGGAAAATGGCCACATGTCCAGGAAATGTCCGGAAAACTGCAATATTCCGGACACTGAGACATAAACTCGCCTAGACATTTTCAGGACGTTTTCTAAAATGTTGCAATATCTCAATGTCTGGAATATTGCGATTTTCCGGTCATTTTCTGGACGTGTGGAACATTTTCCGGACGCACCCGGACAATTTTGATGGCAATTTTCGAACATTCTTTTTTCATAGGGAAGGTAGCATCCAGGACCTTGCACTTAGTCTAGGAAATTTTAGCAGTTTACGTCATAGATTTGTTTTACTTTATATAATTAGATCGCGTTATCATTCCTCTAGATTGTCTATCTTTGATAAAAAAAACTGTTCAAAAATTAACACCGCCAAAGATTCAAACTTCTAAACCTCATTATTATAATGAACTAGACAACGTCACTCGAGTCAGATATAGATGATACACAAATCAACTCTTTTTCAGCTCCAATCATGCTATTATCCTAATAGTACATCAATTTATCCTACAAAACTTTCTCTTTATTCAAAAAATACATTCCTAATAACAACACAAGACTAACAACTTTTTGAAAAATTTGTCACTATAGTCAAACAATTAGCCTGAAAAACAAACAACCGCAACTCAAAGCGTGCTAAGCCACTATAAGAATTACCAAAACGTCTAAAACTTTCTTTAAGAGACAATGACAAAAAAAAAATGCAATAAACGTAAAAGTTCCATGCAACACTCACAATAAATATACAAATTAAGCCAACACGTTTGAATCTTCTTCGTATTAATCTCTAATCAACCCAATGCATGGCTTTTATGGACTCCTATCTAGAAATTTTTTACACTCAGGTTCTTTGGATCCATCATAGAAATCTTTTTAATTTTTATTCCATTTTTTATTCTTCTTTCAATCCAAATAATATTTTTATTTTTCTGATTAATGTCTTTAGTAGATTTCCTTTTTCTCCTTCATCATTTTCTTCATCTTTTTCTTATGTTAGATAAGGAATAAGCCATGCCTCAAATTCATAAAGATATAGGCGAGGCTTTTCACCCTTAGGTCTAGGGTGGGATTAGTTATAGTTTTATTCTAGAATTACAATGTATGCTTCATACCATGTACAAGCTAATAATTGCATCCTTGTCTTACATAAAAAGAAATCACCAAAAATCACTTATAATTACAAATCAAAAGCAAATATTAAATATTGAACTAAAAAAAAATACATAAATAACATAGGTTACTCATTTGTGATTATATTAATGAGACTCGCCAATTTACGTCTAGATCTCATGTCGGAAATCTGATATTATAAGCCATTTTTATATATGATTATTTTTATTTGCTATTTAAATTTTGATAAAAACGCTATCTGGAAAATCTCTAATTCTGATCATGATTTTAACAAGAAAGCAAGAAAGCATGTGCAATGAGCATCAGTTGGCAAAGAAATAATGAATGAGAAAAGTCGAATAAGCTCTCTACATCTTAACGGATGTTAATGAGAAAGTATAAATCATATTGGAAAAAAGTACTGATACATTAATATGGATTTTTTTGTTATCAAATTTTTTCGGGCAGCTATTCTGTTATTCTATTGAAGAATCAAGAATATATATTTGAATTTTGACACTAGTATTGAATTGCCTAGTAACTTGAAATTTTGTACCACTTATTGAGTTTAGGTAAATTGATCAGCGGTCTTTCCTTTAAAATTACGAAGCAAATTAAGTTGGCAAAAGGGAATATTTCCTTGACAACATTTTTATATTAAATTATCGATTCTTCATCTTTTATAGCTGTTGAGAGATGACAATAATCTACGAAACGTTAAAAAAAGATTAATTTATCATTTAAACGTAATAAATTAAACTCTTTTGTCAAGTCACTCGTCAAAGTTGATTTGAGAGAGAGAAATTAACAAAAATTAACAATGATAAATAAGATTTATTTGAAAAAAAGTGAAATTATTAGCTTTGAATTTAACTTGTGAATGCGATAATGCGATAGTCACGGGACACCTGACAAAATTTCAGTCTGCATTTGTCGGCTTGTCGGTCAGGTTCGGTCATATTTTAGCCAAAATTAAGTATAATTCCGCAAAAATCGTTTGATGCATAGTTATATATTTATGATCGTGTTTAATTTTTTGTTTATTTGTACTGAAGAAATTGATTGGTGCCGAAAGTCTATTGCTGTAATTCTGGCCGAACTTAATTCTGGCCAAAATTATAGGGTTGAGCAAAATTACGTAAATACCCTGTCACACCGACAAGCCGACAAGCCGACAAATGCCGACTGAAATTTTGTCAGGTGTCCAGGATTTAGCTGCAAAGTTACGCAACGAATTGTACGTATATAATGCACCGCAAGTATATCAGATATAAAAAACTTATAAATGTTGTGCGTGTCGACCGGCTTAAATTATGGGCCATTCGGGCTGATCTTTATAATGTCCTAAGAAAGGTTTGGCCAGCATTAGTCACCTGACGCGCAGTTGAAATTAAAAGCTAGTGTCAATGGTAACTCGGGCAAAAGTCATATTGCATTCAAAAAGGTAACTCATGCCATGCATTTTGAATACACGTATACCATTTGTTACGATTCGATTAATTCTCAATTCTAATATTAATTATATATTTAATTTATTGACAGTAAGTGAAATAATTTTAAAATTACAGTTACTAATCATCAAGCGAAAACAATTTGGAATTACAGTAATACAAAATCATAAATGAATTTTTACCTCTATAGTATGTATTGTGTCGTAGTCCGTTTCAAATGTTGTAATCTTCATACAAAATCATGTATGAATTTTGATTAAAGTTGGGTGCCGAAAACTATATATGCCGTAATACATTTGGGATTCGACATATGCCGAAATTGAGTTTCGGCAATTTTGCCAAAAATCCTAAATCCCAAATCTCAAACCGTTGCCGAAATCCCAAACCGCTATTTAGGATCCCGAAATCCTAGATTTCGGTCACTTAACGTTAATGAGAAACTTAGGATTTCAGGATTTCGGCAACAGTTTGGGATATTGGCAACCTGCATATGCCGAAAGCCGAAATGTTTCGACGCCAACTATAAATTTTGATTTTCCTTTTTTTGGATTGGTACGTTTCAAATTTTGTAATTTTATTAATCTTTTCTTTTTTGGTCGACTGCAACTGTGCGACATAATTAAAATATCTTCTAATCCAATGAGTCAGTTATTAAAAAAAATAGTCTTACTTATATCATATATTAAGTCACATTCTATATGAAAAGTGAGTTCTACTTTATCAACTTTTTTAATCTTTATAATTTTAATTCGTAACCATTCAATAAGTCAAAATATACTGTAGATACAGTAAATGTATTTAAAATAATTTTACGAATTTTAAATTAGATAGCAAAAAAAAATACGGTTAGGATGATTTCGCATTAAACATACTAAATTAAATGTGAATAGTCAAAATTTGATATTTTTTAAAGTTTCTGAAATCAAACGTTTAAAATTTCAGAAAAAAATAAAATTATGGCTCAACCGGTAATTATTATATTTTGAAAATCTTTTTTCGATTTAAAAAAAAAAATTTGGAAAAATCAAAATTCATTAAAAAAAAAAAAAATTTTTTAAAAACTAACTTTTTTTAAAAAAAAAAAAAAAAAAAAAAAAAAAAAAAAAAAAAATCAAAATACTGAACTTATTACATTAATATGGAAATCTATCGAAGGGATAACTATTTAAAAATCTTATTAAATTACCGTTTAAAAAAATAATAAAATGAATATTAAGAAAATCTATTTTGAGGTGATGATAAAATGAACTGAACGAAGTATTAAAATTATGTTGAATTAGAGGTAGATCGTGATATTTATCATCTCCAGACATTGATAACAAATTAAGATCATTTAGAGGTAATTTCAAGGTCATTTTTCAACACTGTCCCCAGATAGACTTTGAATTCTAATTTCATTTAAAGCATCTTGACCATTCGCTTGACTGGATCCTTCTCCCGTTTTGATCTTATTTTTATTCATCCGCCTATAGACTAATGAACATACTAAGAATATTGTGCCAATAAATACTACTAATCCAACCGATACACCAACAATTACCATTTTATTTGGTGAAGAAGATGGTAATGGCGTTGTATCTGAAGTAGCAACAGGCGTTTCTGTTGTTATATTTGATATTTTGTTTGTTGGTGTTGGAATTGGATTCCATTGAATAGGAAGATCCAAATAAAATAAATACGATAATTTATTAGATCTATCTTCATTATCTGGCATACCCGTAATATTTCCTAAAAATAAATCAATCAATCAATATGGTTAGACACAGTAAATACGAATTACATTTAATTATTTAAAAAATAAATGAATAACTTACCAAAGGAAACAACCATAGTGGCATACATTAATGTAGCAGTATGATAAACAAGATTTGGCATATCAGTAGTACCATTAATTTGTGGTATTGACCATACTAAAGTAGTAGTATCTAGCATAGCAATTATTTCTTTAGGTGGTAATTCGTATGATGTATCACCATTAAAGTACGCTCCTCCATACACAAAAATTTTATCATTATCTATAAAACGTACAAAATTTTAGGTGAAAAACAAAAGAAATTTCGTTTTATGTTGAAGAAAAAAATAATAATAATAATTACATAAGACGGCAGAATGAGCATTTCTAGGTCCTGGTATAGCTTGTGCATCTGCAAATGCAGCTGTCTAAAAATATATGATCATTTTATTTTAGCTATAAAAATTTTGACGGTTTAAAGTATGTTGTTGCTAACCTTTAAAGACCATTTATCTCCGAGAATATCATATTGATAGATCTATAAATGATAAATTAAATTATTTTGTTATACTTTTAAATATTTTTATATTAAGCTTTTACATACCTCGGACATTGGAGAAAAAGTATATTGCGCTGTTCTACCACCAATATAATAAATAACTCCATTAACTAATGTTGCCGTATATCCACTTCTAGTAATAGGAGAATTAACAGTGCTACCAACTTGCCAATTCAAATTAACCGTATCCAAAATATCAAAATTGTTAAAAAAAATCGGAATATTGGAATCCGCATTAGGGGCAATTCCACCAAACATATAAATTTTTCCTTCATAACTAACAGAATTCACTCCTCCACGTGCTGGCGGAGCTTTTCCTTGAATTACTGGTATACTCATCTCATTTGTTATAATATCATATTTATAGAAATAATCTTCATTTGATTGTTTAAGAATATGTTGACCTCCTATAATAAATATTGAATCTTGATTAACGCCTTCTAAATTGGCAGTAAGACTTACTGTGGGTGGAATATTTACTCCTTGACTTTTTAAATCTGTCCATGTGAAAAATGTATTTGAATATGGATTACAATCCAGATAAAATAAGTCACTTGTAGGATTTGCTAATATGTCTGATACGTTATAAGTATATCCTCCAATATAATATAGTCTAAATTCAGATTGAATGTAAACTGCTGCAGCTCCTATTCGGGGTTTTGGTATATAAGCTTGTCCGTATACTATATTCAATAATTGAATTAAAATACTTAATATGATAAAAGCCAAATGACGATTTAAATTTTTATGCACCATTTTGGATGTTGGACGTTAAAAGGTGACAGCGTCAGAATGAAAAATTTTTTTTTTTTAAAAAAAATTCCAAATCAAAATTATACTTACAAACTACTTTTTATATAAATAATAATCTTTAAACAATATGTACTTCCATTAATAGATGTTGTGTCAAATAATTGCATACTTCGAAATTTATAGATTTGCTAAATTTTCTTGAATCGCGTTCGCGTTGTTTCAATTATCCAAAAATGAAAGGATCGACTTCTTTATAATAATACCAAATTTAATGATATCCGTTTAACTTCATTGTTACTTTACAGAATCACACGGGGGATAATTTCACGTTATGGTTACATATTATTAGTAGATTAATCACGTGCAATTAAACGTCGCCATGCGTGATGTTACTAGATTTGTTATTTCTTGGCGTTTTTGATCGCTGTTTTTTTTCTTGGCATATTGGTCGAATTTCGGATGTCGCCGAAAATTGATGTTTTTTTTTCGAGGGGGGAGAACAGAAACAAACAATCAAGCATATTATTAATTACTTAACACGAAAAGATGAGGCACCGTTTAAATTTCTTTTTTTATATAAAAGTAATTTTTTTATTTTATTAATTTTGGGACTCATTTATCTGAAAAAGAATTAATTTATTGTTTGTAAAATCATGAATTTAGCAGAATTCTTTCGTGGATATCGTCGTAGTGAACCTACGATTCTCTATGGATTAAAACTTTTTATGATGATTATACTTATAGCTTGTTTGACAGGCTATCTCGCTATTGTAATAATTGATGTAAATCAGGATGCTCCAATTATCATGTCTTCTTTTACTAATATTAATACTATTCGCCCTCCAAGTAAATATAATTTTTAACGAATTTATTTTTCTTTCGTTGACAAATATTATGTGAAATATATTTAATAATTGAATGATTAAATAAATTTTAGATTTTATTTTTAAATCTTCGTATAATTTTACATTAAATTGTTTGGAAGGATATAATAGTAAGTATAATTAAAAATCTTTTAATTGAACCATTTTTAATTATTAAATTAATGTTATATTTTTTAAAACAGAAATTAACGATACATCTACATCTACACTTGTAAATTGTGATTTGGATCTAACTCAACCTAGTGAAAAATTAGGGCCAGATCAACTTTATTTTGGATTTTATCAACCGGCACAAAATGTCTTATTTAATAAAGTTGAAAAGTCAGATCATTATTCATCATTAATTGGCGTGACTTTAGGTCTTGTCATTATTGACAATAATTATGCACCTGGCGCATTACAACCAGAAATACTTGCTTTTGATTCAGGTAAATTTACAAAATTTGTAATTTGAAATTTTATATAGAATATTTATTAGATTTATAAATAAAATTTAGAATACGATCCGTTTAGTGAATCTGTTAAGGAAAATAGATTTAATGAATTCGCTACGCCAGAATATATCGAAACAACTTCACAGATTTTAAAATTTAACGATTCGATTATTGGAATGAACACATATGCTTTACCTCTAAATCAGGTATATTTATCACAAATAAATTACTATAAATTCAAAGATGCTTACATAGGCTCTTTTGTAGATGTATCAATTTAGTTATTCTCGTATAATTAAAGAGGTTATAAAACCAAGTTGGATGAATGATTTTGGTATCCCTCCGAATTATGTACAAATACCATATATTACATCTAATCTATGTAAGTTTTATTTAATAAATTTTAAATTAATAATTGATGTTTGGATTTAAAAAGTATTCTTTTTTTAGTGGGTACATCAAATCCATATAATAATGGAACAAATTCGTTTATAATTTCGATAAAACCCATGAGCGGTGCCATTCAAGTAGACAGAGAAGTTAGGTATATATTATTTTTACTATCATTGTGATTCGTATGCGTAGATCACTATTGCTAGCTACTAATTATTACTATTAAATTCTTCTTTCGAAATAAGAACACATACAGTAGGTTATCTATCTTAATATTTTAGGGATTACATTTCTGAAATTAACTTAAATTGAAAATTCATCTTACACAGTACTTAGGGGGGTTGGGATTAATGGGCGGTGCGTGGGGATTGGCAGCAGCAATATATACGTTGCTTTTTGGTAAGTTAACTTTTTATATTTCGTGATGAGGATATATATTACCTTTTTTTTTCTTGAATTCCATTTCTTTAATATCTTAATAGTGCTGGGTTAAATCTTTCAATATGAAAATCATGTTATTAAATTAAATGCATTTCCCCCTTTTATTGTTTTTTTGTAGGCGCAGATGCATTGCGACCATGGGGAATCATACAATTATATTGCTGCGGATTTTCTCGCATAACGCAAAATAAACTTAAAAAAACTCTTCCAATGATTCCATTTTACGATACATCATATTCTGATACTAAAAATCAGAATGATCTTTCATTAGCTGAATTACAATCAAGAATTGTTAGTTTAGAATTATTTTTACAAGATTATGTAGTTGATGTAAATTATTTAAATAGTGTTCGGGATAAATCAATCAGATCTAGAGCGACCTGGAATCGTACAGACAACCAAGTGTTACATAATACAATAGGAAGATTTGATAATCTAAATACGAATTCAATGTATTCTACAGTTGCGCAGCAAAAGCAAGAAGATCTAATGATTTCACCGCCACCAAATTATACTCAAAATTCAACAGTTTCAATACAATCAAACCAATCAGACACAGACAATACTTTATATAATGATAATCAAGGACAGCCAAATACTTTGGAAATTCAACCTGAACAACAGTAATATAAATATGTTTGTCAAAATCTAATAATAAGCATCATTTAGTATTTTAGTACTTTATAGACTTTCGGATTAATAATCTATCATTGCATCAATTTAATCATACGATTTTTTTTTATTTATGAAAAAATTTTTACTCTTTTTATTGATGAGAAAACATTTTTTTTTATTAATCGATGATGAAATTTTTTTTACGATTATTAAAGAATTTTTTTATTTATAATAAAAAGTAAGAATTTTTATTATTACAATTTCTCGTCCTATATTACATTTTTTGGCAACAAATTTGTTTAATCTTAAAAGGCTAACGAACAAGAAATCAATGTTTTAGATATATTTTTAAGTGAGAATATATAAGTTAAATTCAATGTTAATTAAATGAGAAAAAATTTAATTTGTTCCGCGATATGTAATACGAATTTTCATTGGTCGAGACAGATATATCGTGAATAATAGGACTGCACATAATCACAATATAAAATCTCGCTTACTTATTATATAATATCCCCATCTTATTTTATACTGCTGCATTTTAACCATAATTTCGTGTTTTGGAATTTTTGTTCAGACCTATTGCTATAATGATCTCAGGTCAAAAATTTTAGTTTATTTTCTCTATAATTCATGTTTTTAAAAGAATTCAATAAATAATATAATAAGAATAAAAATTTATGAATTTTAAATCTTTTTTTTTACAATTCAACAATAAATATACCAAATATATTCCTAGAAGTCTAGAACTTCTGACTACAACGAAAAAAAAGGATGAATTACCACAATTGATAAATATTTAACATTTTTAAATTATATTTGAAGAATTTAATTGGTTGGCCGAATTTTTTCTACCCTCTGGCTGGAATTGGCTAGCACAATATGTATACTTGGTGTGATGCAGGGTGACAAATTATGTACTGGGGAAGATTATCAAAAATCGTAACCACGAAAATTGGCCTGCATTATAGTATTCGGCCGGAATTAAGAATTAGCCATGTGATGACATCACATCTGTCCCTATAAATAATTTTGATGTTTTTTTTGGTGGTCACGCTGGGAAATCTGTCAAATTTACTATAGTTTATCCAAGGATTTTTAGTTGTTTGAGTATCTACATATTTTTCTGGATCCTCTGAAGTTGTATAATACGTAAGTCCACCAAAAATATAAAATTTTCCTTTATAACTAACAGAATTTATTCTTGGGCACGTTCATAGAGTTTTTTCTCGAACTACTGATACACTTAATTCATATATTTTCTTATCAAATCTACTGTATATACATCATTTGTATTTTAACACATACACCTCCTATTTTGGCAGTATAAAACATTAATGATAGAGAATTTACTCCTTGACTTTTTAGATCTTTCTATTTGAAAAAAGTTTTTTTTTAAACATGATGAATTAAATTATGAGAATCATTATTAAAAGTTAATTTCTTCAATATAATATATTTTAATTTAGATTCAATGAAAACTATTGCATATCCTACTATAAGAGGACCTTTATTGGATGGAAGGTAAAATATCGGTCACCCATTGGATTAAATGGCTTCCATATACCACTGTATTCACAAAAAGAATTAATTGAATAAATATCAAATGAATGGTTTTAGTTTCTATACATCGAGTCAAAAATGAAAGTATTGTACAGTACGGAAAATTTGGATATAATTTCGTTCTCAAAATTCTTTTATATCAAACACTATACTATATATTTATTAAATTGGTGACCTAATGCAAAAAAAATAATCTGATTTACAAGTGAATTCCTCTTCGCTTTTTTTTTTGTTTTCAATTAGTAATAAATTATTATCAAATATCTTCTTAATACGCAGTAAAACCAAAAAATCATGTGTTTTGGCTAATTCCTAGCTACCGGAATTATAGATAAGTTTGTATTGGAATTTGGAACAGTTTTCACAATTCAATAACAAATATAATTTGTAACATTTAGAACATGTTAAACAAGTTTCTTTAAAAAATCTAATTAATATATATTTCACCCACTATTACTTTAAATCATGAGTTTAGCAGAATTCTTTCGTGAATATCGTCAGTGAAATACCAGCTACGATTCTCTAATGATTATTTGACATGCTATCAGCTATCTCATAATCGTTTAACTAAGATGCTCAATTATCATGACTTCTTTTGATAATACTAATACTATTCGCCTTCCAAATAAATTTCTTTCGTTGCCAAATATCACGTGAAATTTTTAGATTTTATTTGCTAAATAGTATAATTACACATTAAATTGTCTCGAAACTCATATTAGTAAGTGTAAATAAAAATCTTTCAATTTAATATTTTTGTTAATATAAGTTGTATTTCTTAAAACAATTATTCTTATACACAACCCATACTTGTAAATTTGTATCAACCACATGCCATCACAACTTTACTTTGGATTTTGTCAGCCGTCACATTTAAAATAAAATAGATAATTATACTACAGTAATTCTTATAAATTATAATTTTAAATCATGTCATTAAAATTATATATCTGGTATTCTAGACTCATTGGGGATAATTGTTATTGATTCGGGTAAATTTACTCGCATTTCTTTTTTCCATTTTACAAAAAATTATTTTTTTTTAAAAAAAATTAAAATTTTCTTTTTAAGAACTTGCTTGTATAATATAAATTTACTAAAAAGAAATTTATTTGATAATCTTCTCTATAATTCTAACCGCAGTTATAAATAAAATTCAGAATATGATCCTACTAAATAAAGAGACATCATGAACTAACTATGCCAAAGGGTTTAAAAAATTCAATTCACAATTTGACAATTCAATTGCTGGAATGAACACATATGCTTCAATTGCTCCATGTATTTTGTCATAATTAAACTATTAAAAATTTAATGATGTTTACATAACCTCTGTTTGTAGATTTTAATTCTCGTATAATTAAAGAGTTTATAAAACCATGTTGGACAAATGATTTTGGTATCCCTACAACTTATGATTGTATCTACTTTTGTAAATCTTAAATAAAAATTTTAACTCGAATTTTTTTTTTTTTTTTAGCAAAAGTTCAATATTAAAGAATTATAAGTTCATAATACACAGTAAATGATTTAGTGTTAGTAATTAATGATTGATCTAAGTCCTACAAGTAATGTTGTTCAAATAGACGGATAGATAGAGAAGTTCACTATTTGTAAGATTTCTAACTATAACCATAGCATATTATTTTTGATATACACGATATTCTATCTTGATATTTTTTAAAAATTCACATTTACGGATTGATTAAAATTAAAAATCTATCGCAAACAATACATAGGAGATATGAAATTAATGGATGGTTGTAGGAATTAGGAAGAAATATAAGAAAAATTATATATTTATTATCGAAGCCTTCTTTTTTGTAATTATGCATCATATGATCACATAACACTATGCAATCTGAATTTGTGAAAATTTTAGGGTTAATTCCGGGATCGGTGGATATATGAAGACATTTTTTAAAAAATAAAAATTGGTAATGGGTTAATATTTTCAGTGTGGACCAGATGATGAATGTGATTAATCTTATATGTAAAATTTAAGTGGCGATTTTTAATATGTAAAGTCACGTGATAAAGTTAAAATTTGAGGATCCTTAACCTGTACCCCCTTTTCTTAAATATGATTGGCTAAAAAATCGCACAGCTGCTTTCATCTCACGATAAAAAATAAAGGCAAAGACTTCCAAAATATTTTAATTTCACATATAACAAAAAGTCAATATTTTCAACACTCATTTAATATTTGCATTTCAAATTGGGGCAAAATGATTTATATTGAATAAACAATAATTTTTTGTAAATGAAATTATGTTTTTTTAGTGGAGTTGTAAACTAGTTTTATTTGACCAAAGTGCTTAAATTATGCTACAAAGTGCCTGCATAAGATTCTCCAAAAAATTTTGTAAAACGGACGGCTGGGTCACGAGAATCTAAAAAAATTTTTGTCTGGCCTATATAAGCATTGTATCGGTCGTTTTGAAAAAAAAATAAAAATTTACATTAGTACACAGCGTTGTAAACAATCAAAAAACACTTTTCTTTGGTGATTTAAAACAACTTCGCATTATTGTGTGAAAAATACGCCAAACTTTTTTAGTTTTTTCAACTAATACAATTTCATAATTGATCTGCCAAATTTTAAATAACAAATCATATATTTAATATATTTAATTGTAATTCATTTTTTTTTGTATACATTCATTCGTTAAATGGATATTTAAATTTTACATTTCGTATGTAATTATTTTAAAAAAAATTCAGAATTATATATAATGGTTAATAAGAAAAATGATAAGAAAATCTATATTGAAATGAAGATAAAATGGACAATTCTGAAAATTCTTAAGATGAATTAAAATATTTAAATTATCATCTGATTGATGTTGAATTAGAAGTGGGTTGCTCTTGTTACGATGTGCTGTGGTTGTAGTTGCTGGGAAGCAAATTGTTGATGTGCAGGAGAATATTGTTGTTGATTCATGGAATAATATTTATCATCTCCAGATGGATTTTGAATTCTAACTTCATTAAAAGTATCTTGACCATCCGCATGACTGGATCTTTCTCCCATCTTATTTTTCTTCATCCGCCTATAGACTAATGAACATACTAAGAGTATTGTGCCAATAACTACTACTAATCCAATTGATACACCAACAATTACCATTTTATTTGGCGAAGAAGTTGGCTGTGGTTTTGTATTTGAAGTAGCTGCAGTTGGCGATTCTGTTGTTATATTTGGTGGTTTATTTGTTGTTAATGACAATGAACTCCATGGAAATGAATTGTCTAAATCAAATACATAAGTTAAATTATTAGTTCTATCTTCATTATATGGCAAACCCGTATGATTACCTAAAAAAATAAAATAAATAAATCAATATAAAGTAATATACAGTAAATACAAATTACATTTAAAAAAAATACACGAATAACTTACCAAAGGCAATAATCATAATGCTGTGCAATAATGAAGCAGTATGATAAGCAAGTTTTGGTATATCAGTAGTACCATTAATCGGCGGTGTCGACCATACTAAAGTAGTAGTATCTAACATAACAAGTGTTTCTTTAGGTGGTAAATCGAATAATGTATCGGCATTATAGTACATTCCTCCATATACATAAATTTTGCCATTATCTATAAAATAAAGAATTTTTTTTAGGTAAAAACAAAAGAAATTGTGTTTTATGTTAGAGATAAAAAAAAATATATATTACATGAGACGGCTGAATGGCTAGTTCTAGATCCTGGTATAACATTTATATCTGCAAATGTAGCCGTCTAAAAATATATGATCATTTTAATACATTTATGACTAATTTATGACGGTTAAGTATATTTTGACTAACCTTTAAAGACCATTTATCTCCGAGAATATCATATTGAAAGATCTATAAATGGAAGTTAAATTATTAGGTTATACTTCCAAATACTTTTATATTAAACTTTTACATACCTCGGTCATTGGAGAAAAAATATATTTCTGTTTCCTACCCCCAATATAATAAATAACTCCATTAACTAATGTTGCCGTATACCCAGTTCTAGTCACAGGAGAATTAACTGTGCTACCAACTTGCCAATTCAAATTAACCGTATCCAAAATATCAAATTGATTAACAAGGAAAGGTAAATTATCGGTATCAGCGGAATAGATACGTCCACCAAACATATAAATTTTCCCTCCATAACTAACGGAATTCACACCTACACGAAACTGAATTGGCGGAGCTTTTCCTTGAATTACTGGTATATTAAACTCATTTGTTTTAATATCATATCTATACACATAATCTGCATTTGATGCTTTAAGCACATGTATGCCTCCTATAATAAATATAGAATCCTGATTGGCGCCTCCTATATTGGCAATATGATACACTGATAATGGAAAATTTACTCCTTGACTTTTTAAACCTGTATATGTGAAAAATGTATCATTGTAATTTACATTATAATCAAAATAAAATAAGTCACTTGTAGGATTCGCTATCATGTCTGATATGTTAAAAGTATATCCTCCAATATAATATATTTTACGTTCAGATTGAATGAGAACTGCTGCATGTCCAATTCGAGATTTTGGTATATAATCCTGTCCGTATACTACAGTATTCAATAATTGACTTAATACATTTAATATAATCAATATCAAATGATTTAATTTACTATACATCATTTTGATTAGATCTAGGTGACAGTGTTTGGAATGAAAATTTTAATTTTGTTACTTAAAAACAAAAAAAAATTTTAATCGTAAATTGTAAATTCAAATTCTTTTATATAATAATATTTAAACAATATGTACTTCAATTAATAGGTGCTGTGGCTATATTTGCTTGAACAAAATATTTCGTGTCTGAATTCAAAATTTTGTTGTAGTGTCCCCAATAATATAATCTTTATTAAAGATATATATAATATTAAAAATCAATGACCCGCGACGATCGTCATTTCACGGGTGATGAGTGAGTTACATATTATAGAAAATTAATCACGTACAATAAAACGTCACGGCCTGCGGTAAAATGATCGGAATCTCCGAAAAAGTTTAATTTTTTCTGGGGGAGGATTATTGGTTCCAAGTCTATAATTATTATTATACAGTATATGCAAGAATTTGTAATTTAGACAACATTATCACCAGATTATTTAAATTTTTCCTATATAAAAGTATTTTTTTTTTTTTTTGTAAAAATAAGATATAATTTTTACACAACTATTGTTTGTAAGATCATGAATTTAGCAGAATTCTTTCGTGAATATCGTCGTAGTGAACCTACGATTCTCTATGGATTAAAATTTTTTATAATGATTATACTTATAGCATGTTTGATAGGCTATCTCGCTATTGTAATAATTGATATAAAACAAGATGCTCCAATTATCATTTCTTCTTTTACTAATAGTGCTACTATTCGCCCTCCAAGTAAATAAAATTTTTTTTAAAAAATTTTTCTTTCGTTGACAAATATCACATGAAATACATTTAATAATTAATTATAAAAAAATTTTTAGATTTTATTTTTAAATCTAAGTATAACTTCACATTAGCTTGTTCGGAAGGACATTATAGTAAGTATAATTAATAAAATTTTTTAATTAAATGTTTTTATTAATTTATTATATTTATTAAAATATTTAATCTTAGAAATTAATGAAACGCATAATACATTTGTAAATTGTATGTCGGATATAACTCAGCCTAATGAAAAATATGGTCTAGGACAACTTTATTTTGGATTTTATCAGCCGTCACAAGACGTCTTATTTAATAAACTAGAAGAATATACTATATTACTTAGTATAGGTATAGGTCTGTTCATTAATGACAATAATTACACAACTGGCGCAACGCAACCGGAAATACTTGCATTTGATTCAGGTAAATTTAAAGAATTTGTAATTTGGAATCTTATGGAATAATTATGAAATTTATAAATAAATTTAGAATACGATACGCTTAGTGAAATTATCAAGGAAAAGAAATTACTTGAAAACACCAAGCCAGAATATTTTGAATCAACTTCACAAATTTCACAATTTAATGATTCAATTGCTGGAATGAACGAATATACTTTACCTCTAAATCAGGTATATTTTATCACAAATTAAATTATTATAAATTCAAAGAAGCTTACTAACCTCATTTTTGTAGATGTATCAATTTAGTTATTCTCGTATGGTTAAAGAGGTTATAAAACCAAGTTGGATGAATGATTTTGGTATTCCTCCAACTTATGTACAAATACCATATATTAGATCTAATCTGTGTAAGTTTTTATTTAATAAATTTTAAATTAATAATTGATGTTCGATTTAAAAAGTATTCTTTTTTTAGTGAGTACATCAAATTCATCTAGTGTATCTGATTTAAATAAGTTACTAATTACAATAAAACCCGCGGGTAGTGTCGTTCAAGTAGATAGAGAAGTTAGGTATATATATTATTAACTATTGTGATTCGTATATTATAATAGTCACTAATTATTACTGCTAATTCCTCTTTTCGAAACAAGAACACATACAGTTAGTATTCTATTTTTAATATTTTAGGATTCCATTTTGTGAAATTAATTTAAATTGAAAATTCATCGTAAACAGTATTTAGGTGGTATTGGATTAATGGGTGGTGCGTGGGGATTAGCGGCAGCAATATATACATTGCTCTTCGGTAAGTTTAATTTCTTAAACTCTATTCTTTAATATTTTGTTATGCAATGTTAAATCATTAAACATATATAATAAATCATCATTTAATATTTTTTTTTTTTGTAGGCACAGATGCATTGCGACCATGGGGAATCATACAATTATATTGCTGCGGATTTTCTCGCTTGACACGAAATAAACTTAAAAAAGCCCTTCCAACAATTCCATTTTTCGATGCATCATATTCTGATATTAAAAATCATCCTTCGAGGTCTGATCTTTCATTAGATGAGAAAATTGAATTAATACCAATATTACAATCTAGAATTGATAGTTTAGAATTATTTTTACAAGATTATGTAGTTGATGTACATTATTTAAATAGTATTCGTGGTGAACTAATCAGATCTAGAGCGACCTGGGATTNTTCAGACAACCAAGTAATACATAATTCAAGAGGAAGATTTGATAATCTAAATACGAGTTCAATGTATTCTACAGCTACGCAACAACAACAAGAAGATCTAGTGGTTACAATACCACAAAATTATACTCAAAATGCAACAACTTTTATACAATCAAACCAACCAGACACNGATACACGCAATAATCAAGAACAACGTAATAATACTTTATATAATGATAATTCAGGACAACCAAATACAATACTTTAAAAAATCAATTTCAACAATATTATTAAAATGAAATATTAATGTTTATGGATAATATTATCCGCTACTTTATTGTAAATGTTACACAAAATTATTTACNAGTTACGATAAATAAAATATTCCTCTTATGCATTGTATTATTTATATATTCATTGTTTTAGATTTTTAACAAAAATGAAATTAAAAATTGATTAAATTCTAAACATAATAATAAGNTCAACTACTTTTGAATGAATGGATTCATTTTCCATTACGGCATAATTAATAATTGATGTTAGCCCAAGGGGGTGTCGATACAAGTAACAAGCATAGAATAATCCGATTTAAGTGGTTACGCGAGACATAATTNAATAATCACAAACTTTGTGTGTAAACTTACCGGAAAAACTCATGTTCAGCATATTTAATATATTATGGCAAAATTTTTACTTTTTATATTTTATCATTTATATAAATTTGGGTCTGTATCAGCCTATCAAATAAGGTTTTTCCGTCAAAATATTTTGTTAACCCCCCAGTTTTTAAGTTTCTAGAAATATATCTCAGTACACAATACTGCTTGATTTGTAGCTTATATGGTCGACTTTGCGAAAAAGAAAATTCGAAAAAGAATGTTTAAAATGAATTTTATTAAAGTATATCCGACTGCCTAAAATATAATATTGGTTCAACCATATGTCTTATAAATGTTACTACTAGCAATTTAGTAATTGTCATTTAGATTAAAAAAATTTTACCATAATTATTGTTATTTACTTACAAAACTTTGTAATATAATGTCACACTACTGCACTACTGCATTATACAAAAAAAAACCATCACTATAAATATAAATAAAAGATTATCTGCTACACGATCGGCAAAATTCAAATAATTCCGTGATATTTTTTACAGGGCGATAAATACTCAATCTGTGTTTAATGCAATGAATTATTTATGGCAATCGTTAATATGCATAAAGAAATCATTGTTTTTGATCTCAGCCGTAATGCAGATAAGATTGTTCACAAATAGGGGTGTGTCGTACAAATTTGTAAAATAGGATATAAAATGGTTGTACGCTGTGATGGATACACAACATTTAATTCCTAACAATATCAAGCTTTTTCGCATAAACTTGCTGGATACTCATCACCAATATATTTAAAGATGAAATATACTTTATCATGACTTTGNAATTATGTGTAGCAAGAATAGTATTTTATATTATTATTAATTTGGTAATTAAATGTAATCATGGGGATTTTCTTCGAAATATTTTGTTAAAATCTGCAGTGCGAAATGAAATGTTCCCTAAGTTTCATTACATTTTTATTTATCTTTACCTAACACTGCCTGATTTGTGAAAAGAGAAAATTCGAAAAAATAAGCCGTGAATTTTGCGCATATTATGTTATTTTTGAAGCTCCACAAATTTACTTAGGCTTAAAAGGTGAATTTAAAACATAAATTTCGAATTTTCTATTATTTGTGACGTCAATCAATACTAATGTTGGCTCCACTATTAAACAAACTATCAGAATTTACAAACTCTTCCGCCGTTCTGTGTGTTTATTTCAATATTTAAAGAATATTTAGCTTGCTTGGAATAGTTAATGAATTAAACAATTAATTTTGAAATAAATTAATTTATAAAATTCGAAACAAATAAATTAATTGTTTAAATTTACAAATAATATTTAATTGTGAATCAACACAAGCTGAATTTATTTATTTAAAGAGAAAAGTTTACAATGTTTCGAGTATAAACCCATGGTTAGTGTCTTTCTAAATACAGCATGACGCAATGAAACAACTGTATGTGAAGGAAATGATCATCTGTAATGCCGGTCAAACATTCTTAATGCATTATATATTACTTCCTACAAATATTACTAAAAATTATTGAATGATTATTATAAATTAAAAAAATTTAAACAGAAAGGACAAAAATATTGCCTAATAAAGATAATTTAAATAGACTATTTAAAATATTTCGATTTATTCAATTTATAATAGTCATTAGTTGTTGAAATTGTACGAAACGATCTACTAAATTATTACTTTTGCTTTATATTTTAGCTGAGAAAATTTTAACGAATCATCTATATATTAGAAAAAAATGATATAAAAAATTTAAGTACATTGTTTAACGTGGTAATTGTGTAATGCATCTTTTAAAAAATATGTGGAATTACTCATTTGAACGAAAATGAAAACCAAAATCAAATAGTCACTGGTCGAAGTGGTGCATGGATATCCTGATGTCTACAGTGGAAACCCATCCAATTTCCATAAGGTATCTAAATCATTCCAAAAAAATTGGAAACTTCATTAATATTAAGACATCATGGAAATTGGACACATTTCTATAAGATGTTTATAGTGGAAACTGGATTGAAACTATGTCACTTGATCAGTGAGTCCTTTACAGTAAAATTCATCTCACAAAAATNTTGTCATAAAGAATTAAAATTAGTTATAATTTATATATGGTTCATAAAATAATTTATTTTGTTAAAAGGTATTTTAATAAGATTATTTTTTTTTATTTATCGATCCGTTGTATTATTATATATCAAAATTCGTTGCTAAGAAATGCTGACTATAAATCTCATTATNAATACGATAAGTCTAAAACTGAATGATTCGTATGTAAATATAATATAATGATGCAGTGTTCATTTCGGATTATGTAACGTCGTTACGTGTATGCTTTTTTTTT
>QKYT01000499.1:38654-61216 GCA_003550305.1 Glomus cerebriforme | reverse complement strand
ATAGTATAGATAATCTGGGTAATAGTTTAGAGGTTCAAGATAGGATAAATAGACATGTTAACTGTANTAATCTAGATAATTACAATGGTACAAGGTCGGAAGGTTAAAGGTTAAGAGTAAGGGCCNTTCACGCCAAGGGAAATTTGTTTACAATTTCCACCCTTACAAACTAATAACCTTGCGCGACAAGTTACATTTTTCTTTATAGAGGATGTATACGTAATTTATAGAAAGTATTCGTCATATGACATATAATACAATAAATACGTTTAACTTGTCTAAAAAAAAAAAAAAAAAAAATTTATTTTCATATAGTTATGTATTTTTTATGAATTTCTATAATTATAATAAACTCGATTAACTTAATTTAAAATGATTATAATATTTTTGTAAATTAGTAAAGAATTTTAAACTAATTTTTACTTATAACATTTTTATTACTAAATTTAAATTACAAATCTGAATTTGTAATAATTTTTTAATTATATTTTTTTAATTTTTTTTAAATATATGTTTTTATATATATAGCTTATTTTTATATATAATTTATTTTCATTATATATTAATTTTTATTAATTTAATAAATAAAGTAATAAAAATTGATTAATAATACTGTAAATATTATTTTGTAAAGATGTATATCATAATACTTAATGAATAGAAAATCATATGAAAAATTGGATGTGATTAGATTTTCATGATATAATTATATTAAGCCACTAATTTTATATAATGCATATTTGTAATAT
Organism: Glomus cerebriforme; assembly: GCA_003550305.1. Classification (NCBI taxonomy): domain Eukaryota; kingdom Fungi; phylum Glomeromycota; class Glomeromycetes; order Glomerales; family Glomeraceae; genus Glomus; species Glomus cerebriforme. The sequence goes on along the minus strand of QKYT01000499.1, from coordinate 60,467 downwards.
GATAAAATTACTACTTATCAACCAGTCACAACTCTTTTTAAAAACATTTTTTATAATCAAATATAAAAATTATAAGTATTTAAATATTTTGTTAAGTAAAGAATTACCCTATATAGTAATTATATAAGAGTACCTATAAATTTTTTTTCGATGTAAGATCTTATCAAATTTTATATCATACAATTAAGTCAGTCTAAGATCAGTCCAAATAGAGATATAAATCGATATTATATTATTATTAAAAAAGGTGTTATAAATTTTATTTAAATATTTTACTAAAATTTTTATCAGCTTTTTTGCAGATTTATTTTAAATTTTTTTACAATTTTTTTTTTGATTTTTGAAGATTTATGCATCTTTTTCATTTAGTATGTATTAGCAGATTCATAGAATTGCATAGATTTTTATATTATAAAATTATATAATTTTGCATTTTAAAAATTTTGCTAATAATCTTGCAAATTTTAAAAGGTTATATTAACAAGTCTATAACTTGAATTTTTACTATAAATAATATATATTTAAAAACTTGTATCATAATTAGAAAAATATTTATTAAGTAAATTAAAATTTTAAAATAATAATATTAATAAAAAATAAACCTTTTTTTTTATGTAAAAAAAAAAGATACTATGCATTTAAATTTGCAGTTTTTATTATATATAAAGTTAAAATTAAAATCTAAAAGTTAAAATATTTTAGTCTAGAGAATTTAAAGTTAAAATAAAGTTGAAATGTTTAAAATTATATTATATTATATAATTATACAGTAATATACAAATAATATAAAACTTTAAATTGCAATAACTTTAGTAAAAAAAATATAAAATATATATCATTAGAATTCTTTTGATTAGTTAGTTCAAATGGTAATATTTTATTAAAATCTAATCACTAAATACTAAAATAATTGATTTTATATTTTTATATTACTTATTTATTGATTATAAAAATCATGTTATTTTAACTTTTGGAAGGGTTTAGGTCAAAATTATTTCAACTATTTCAACTATTTTAACCATTTTGAACATTTTAATTTCAATTTCATATATAGTTTTTATAATAAAAGACTAGTTCATAAGCCAGGAGTATTAAATCAAGCTGAATTACAGATCACAATTAATTAAACTTGATTCATTTGAGCTGACTTATAAGTTATAAGTTGGCTTATAAACTAAATAATTTTAATTAGCAATACAGATATTACTGTGCAGAGATCAAAAATTTGTTATATACAGATCAGCAATTTACTTGCATAAAAGTCAATAATTCTGGCTTGGCTTGAAGCTTTAGTTTTGATAACTAATAATATATAATCATAATAATTTAAAAAAAATATGTGATGTTTAAAGTTATAAAGTTATGTAATATATTAAATAGTACTTAATTTGGATAAAGATTATAGAAATTTAAACAATCTTTATATGTAGATTTCGAAATCCTTTAAAAATACATCATTAGGTTATGAAAACTAAAATGAGTATTAGTGAAAATTATGAAATATTATTTATTCATTTTTTTTAGAAGGTTTTTGATATGACTTTGTAAAAAGATTATTGGTTTGATTTAAATTATTTTTTTGATTCATCTGATAAATGTGAAAAAATTATTACGTTTAATAGGAACAGAAATTAATTTCACAAAGCATAAATAGTATAGTAAACTGTGATCCTTTAAATAACATTTAACTCTACTCAGAAACTGATCGGAAGTTGATGTTGATGCTATTAATCTAGAGGTAGCGCATATCATTTATATAAAGAAATTTGATTTTTTGAATAGATTATAGAATTATATTAATATATACACACATATGTCGTTATACATCTTATTATATGTTGCAAAAGATTAAAACAAAATGAATCTATAAATTTCAAAATTGTGGTGTATAGATGAGAAAGCAAAAAAAGTTAAATATTTCTAAAAATCATTAAAAATAAAAAATAAAAGTTACAATAATTGTCCAAATTGTTCAAACAGGAATTTTATCTACGATGAATCATTAGTTAATCGTGGTTCCATTATTGTACAAATTTCATTGGTAACTGATTCACTTGTAGTTCGAACTGTTAATCGATACATCTAAAAGAACAATGTTAAATAGAAATACAATAAATTAAAAGATAAATTATTAAGAAATCACTCTTACTTGTGCTTCAACATTCGGTTCCAATCGCATCAAACAACCTGTCATTCCTCCTTGTGCTGTATGTAAAACGCTTGCTCCAACTACATTATCAGGATTTGGATCTACCTCTTCTAAAATTCCATAACGAAATCCTGAAATCATGGCACGTAACCCTTGAAGGTTTATTGGCACGTTTGATTGTAAAATAGATTGTTTTTCTCTTGATCCCCCGCCAATTTGTTTCCATCTCGTAAAAAATTCTTGTCCATTAAGTTCGATGGGTTCCATGAACTTTGTTAATACAATCGGTAATTTAAGCACAATTGTGTGAAGAGTTCCAGATATAAATGATATTCGAACATTAGGTGTTCCTTTAAATAAATTTTGACATTCTAAATGAAAGAGTTGTTGGATTTGACCAGATGGTGATATGAGAGTCGCCGGTTGTTGAGGTGTGGTGATTACAAGATTTTTGACATGTTCTACCACTGTAGTAAATGATGTGATGGTTGTTTGTGTTTTGTTTTTAAAATAAAGAGCAAGACGACCAAGATGGCCATGATATTCCGATTTTACACCGACTTGAAGTTGAGAGTCTTCAAATAACACACCTTCTGTGTTATACAAAAGTTTACCAAACCATCTTTCTGATCCCGGCGTTATAGAACCTGCGGGTAATGGCTTTGATGTTGTTGCATGTCCATTTTGTCTACTTAAATCTAATCCTTCAAGGTCATGTAAGAAATCAAATTCTCCATTACCGTCATTGCCATTATTCCCATTACTCACAGTTTCATTTTTGAATTTACTATCAGTGGAATTACTTCTAGATCCTAACGTAGAAAAACGAGCGGTTTCTCTATCTTTATTAATTTCTTTGCCTCCGATAACCCATGTACGTTTATCTTCCGTATCTGAATGTTTTTGATGTAAACGTGACAAAAGAGCCGATTCACGCTCAGGGAATGGTGGCATCTCTTCACATACTGTCTGCAAAAGGTCATCAGTTGGCATAGTTGCAATAGTCATATACTCCGCGGCACGTTGTTGAAGTTCCGAATCCAAAACATGACGATAACGGTTAAATACCGCTAGAATCTCTCCTTTTATTTCTGGAAAGATATTAATGAATTTTAAATAAGTGGTCAAAAGTAAAGCCCTTGTCTGATGGGTGCACATTCCAAACTTCGATTGAAGGGTATTAAATTGTTCCATAGGACTAGCACCTGATATATTTGCGATAAGAATTCCAAATTCACCTAAAATATAACCGCCCACTTTAACTAGATTCTCATGACAAGAGGGCGATCTTAAATGAATTAGAACTGTTCTTGCAGCATATTCTTGAAGCTCTTCATTATTTACTACAATCTGTACAACACGATACCAGACTTCTTCGCCTACATGATCACCAGCAGTACTAAGAAGCTGCAAAATAATGTCCACGTACCATTGGTATTCTGTTGCAAATCTTTCTGTCAAAATTGCAATCTTTAACACCATTTCCTCACGAAGAGCATAATCTGCAATATTAAGATATCGCAGTAATTCAGCTACTATCGCCTTTGCATTTGTAACATCACACATACTATATAAGAGATCCAATCCCCTACGACGAACACTAATATCTTTATCCCTCAAAGACAATAATATAGTATCTTGATGTTTTTTAATTGGTTCCAATGAATCTACGCAAGCTGCTAAATGTGCCATAGTTTCTAATCCTAAATATCGAATATTCGTCTCTTTCGAGATTATAAAACGTCCCAAAAGTACAGCAGCTTGATTAACAATCTGTGATTCACAATCTAAGTGAATAGCAAGATTAATAGCTTCAAAAAGTACGGCATTTTGTGCGTTAGCGTGTTGCACATTCTTAGGCGCATCTTGTGAATTATTAATGATTGTTTGTAACACATTATGCAACTTGTTTCGAATATTACGATCATCTATATTGATATTTGAAAAAAAAGAAGTTATAAATTTAAAAGAGGAAAAAGTAACTAATTGAAAAATAATTACCGGAAGCTGGATAATATTGCAATAATCGTAGTAATTTAATTTGTAACCAAGGTATAGGAACTTTATAATATACATAATCAGTAGAGTATTCTTTCTCAACAATTATCTAAAGATTAGAGAAATTATTAAGTCTACCCATTTATTATAAAAAAAAGCTTTATCGATTGTAACTTCATACCTTTGTTAACCGATCAACCGCTTTAGCATAACAACCCAAATACGCTTCCAGATTATCTTGTGCTAAAGCCATTATCAAACTAGTAACACATAGCGTAACCCCCTAGATAATAAATGTAATTTTCCATAAAATATTGATTATAAACGTTAAAATTTTATTTTTAATGTAAAAAAAAATTACCAGATCTGTGTCATCCATTAAAACAATTATTCTCTCGGCCCAATCCGTCGCAGGGATTACATCAGGATGTTTCCTATATAACCGTAATAATGTCAAAGCAGCCTTCTTTTTGACAAAACTTTTTGAATTACTAAGTCACCATTGAATAAAAATAAACAGATGGGTGAATAAATCTTGAATTAAAATAGAAAAGTTATATAAATTTGCATGGTCTAAAATAAAACGAAACTGCAAGAGAACTTATTAAAAGAAACATTTACGGTGATATTAAGAGTCTATGAACATCAAATGATAACGATTCAGCCATTTCTCTGCCACCAATATTAGCAATGGCGTGTAAAGCTAAACAATTGTATATCTCATTAAGTTCTTCAAGATCTTTACGTATTGAATTGATAACTAATCGTGTTAGATCACTATTTTCATGCATTAAAAGGGTCACTCCGAGATATCCCTATTTAAATAAACTTTAAATAAAATTAAAATTTTTTTTTTAAAAAAAAACAAAATTCAATAAACTAACAATTTGTTTTTCACTATATTTATTGCTTGATATAAGATTCACAGCTTCCATGTGACCAAAATCAATATCCCATCCAAGAATATACATATACAAAAGCTTGCATACGTATTTTTTCTTTTGGTAACCATTAAGATTTCCGTCTACAATATGAATAAATTATTAGGATATCGATTGGCAGTCGTTACAAACAATTTGATAACGAACCCTTAAATTTCGCACGAATATTTGCCATTTCTTTATTAATTCGTTTTTCCTCCAACTCTCTCACCCTGCCTATGATTTTATTGAAAAATAGTCACGTTAACAAATGAATAATGTTAGAAATATATTGTAAAGTCAAGAAATTGAGAATAAAGTTACAATTTCTTATATCCGCGATAAACACAGTCAAGCCTCGCATATTACTCGACATGGTTATAAATTTATCTAAATGACAAAGTCTTTTAGATCGTGAAAAGTGAAGTATAAGCGGACGTGAGTATTGAAACTACAATTATAAATACCACGTTTGTAGAGATCTAACTTTGCGAGAGAGAGTAAACGAGATGATGGAATCTTATTCGAGATCGTTATTAATTTGAATATAGTTCAGTGACTCTATGCCTTTTTGTCATTGCACAAGGCATTAGTCATAATCACGTGATTAATTTACATTGATATCTAAGATAAAAAAAATTTTTTTAAAAAGAGCAGCAAAAAAATCAAAAAAAAAATAAAATAAAATATGGCAACGGCAAGTTTACTTCGAGCGAATTTATTAAGGTCAATAAGGCCTATACCAACATTGACAAAAGTATCTTCGATAGTTAAAACATTTCCTGTAACACCAGTGTCTCGTGTTGCACTTACGCGTCTAAACCCTAGTCTACCCATTTCTCGCAGGTTTACTGCGACAAGCTTTCGGTTAAATGCTGTACCTGCTCCAAGTAAACATTACTACGAAATATTGTTTTTTTCGAAATGTTATTTTTTGAAAACTAAAATACTCTATTTTTATATATATTTAAAGAAGATACTCAAATTGATAAAGATTTGGCTGTTAAATTAGAGGAAGAATTGACAGCTGAGAAAGAAATTGAAAAAGAATCAGAATTCATAAAAACTTTCTTGGCACAAAATCCTTTTAAAGTAAATATAAATTTATATTTGAATCATCAAAATTTTGATGAATTTTACAAAAAAAAATTTGTCTATATTTGTTAATAGATTGAAGATAAATTAGGTTCAAATGAAGTCGCGCTTACAAGAATCTTTGGAAATGAAAAGTAAGCTGAAATTTATAGAATAACAGATAATCTATGTTCATTTAGTTTGTTCATTATTTAATTTTTTTTTCCTCATAGGATTAGTTTGATGTTCGATATCAATACTTTAGATCAGCAAACACCATCGTTTCCAGTAGATGAAGATGAGGATGAACTTGAAGAAACTGAAGTAAGCACATTTATTATAATGTTTTAATGTAAACACCGATATATTTAGCTTACATAAGTATGTATTACATTTATATGTATACTTTCCAAATAAGTTAATAATCTGAAAATCATATTGCAGGATGTAGAGGAATCAGAAGACGAAAGTACTCCATCATTGCCTGTCAGATGCTCTATCAATATTGAAAAGGTACGTTTATCATTTTTTTTATGTAAATCAATAGAAACAACTTTAGTTTAATAAATGTTACTTAAGAATGGAAAAGGTGCATTGGCGATTGAAGCAATACTTGCCGATGGTGTATTCCTTGTAAATTACGTGACATATTTTAATGACGCGAAATTAGCAAGTGATTGGACAGTTGAAGGGGATTGGAAGAGAAGGGGTGTTTATCCTGGACCACAATTCGAAACATTAGATAACGTTCGTATAATATAATTTTGTTTTTTTTTTATTATATTCAAGCGAATTAAAATTGAATTATAAATTTTTTTTATAGGATGTTCAAGTTCTTTTTGAAAAATATTTGGAGGAACGTGGTATTAACACCGCTGTTGCTATGTTTATTTCAAGCTATGTTGAATATAAAGAACAAAAAGAATATATTTCATGGCTCAAAAATGTAAAAAAATTTGTTGAATCTCCATAATTAAAGATTTTAGATATCTTCCTGTAATAATGTAATTGCTGATATCATTAAACGTGCATTATTGTGATCATAAAAAAAAATAATTCATAAAATAACCTATGATAGTTATGATAGTATTATGATGATATGATGATATCGTTCATAGTCACACCACTTATTCTACCAATAATAAAAACCAAAAACTATAGTGATGATGTCATTGGTATTTGTGTTGTAATTCGGAAAGGTCTTGGCCCGCATCACTTTTATTCAATTTTCTTCTTTTTTATTATAAGTTTTGTGAATTCCCACATCGAATAAAATGTCTTACTACAACAATCCAGGAGGCTATAGGCCACCACCACAGTCACAGGGAAGCCAGTATGGTGCTCCACCACCAGGTTATGGACAACAAGGAGGACCTCCACCAGGCGCTTATGGACAAGTTGGAGGATATCAGTATGCTCCTCCACAACAAAGTACCTTTTTAAATATTTAGATGCCTTTAGTGAAAGTTGAACCTTTTGTTAAAATTTTTATTTTTTCTATTAATAGATCGTCCTCCGGCTGCTCCTCAACCACCACCAGGTGCTGACCAACAGCTTTACTTTTGGTTTCAAGCTGTGGATACTGATAAGAGTGGAGCTTTGACCACGGAAGAATTACAAAAAGCTTTAATTAATGGCATATATTATAATTAATTAATCTTAAAAATAATGATTTACAATGTTCATTTTCGTTTACATTAATTCAAATTAATTTTTTTTAATTATAGGCGATTGGAGTCCATTTAATATTGAAACTGTGCGTTTAATGATGAATATGTTTGATACTGGTATGTAACTAAACAGTATTTTCGATAATACTTGACGATACAACATATATCAACTTATAAAATTTTAAAAATTTAGATAATACTGGTACGATCACTTTTCAGGAATTTGCAGGTCTTTGGCGATATATTGAGGATTGGAAAAAATGTTTCCAAACTTTTGATGCTGATGGCTCTGGTACTATTAATTTCGCTGAATTAAAAAATGCCTTGAGAACATTTGGTTATAATTTGAGTGATAATTTCATTAATCTTCTTATTAAAAAGTATGATAAATATGGTAAGTACCTCTTTTTATTTATTCTTAATTTTTATGATGTTAAAAAAAAAAAAAAACTTGTGAGAGAGAGAGGGTGAGCTATTCCCCCCTGTTAACACAAAAACCTTGTAAATATGAATTATTAACCGATCTAAGGCGGTAAAAAAAATGCAGGAAAGGGCGATGTGACTTTTGACAATTTTGTGGTATGTTTTTTTATTCATAATCTTATTTCTGTTTTAAAAATGGCAATATTAATTCTTTAATGATCTTTTTTAGCAATCATGTGTGACTGTTAAGACACTTACGGATGCGTTTCGACGTTACGATACTGACAATGATGGTTGGATTTTGATTAATTACGAACAGGTAAAATTAATCATAATTAAATATTACAATTATAGATTTATTTACATTACATTAACTTTCCTTTTCTTTTGTTTAGTTTTTGGAATTGGTAGTCAATAATCGATAGATAATTTAATAAAAAAAATATATATATAATAATAAATAAATAAATTAAAAAGAAAAATAATGGTAAAGAAATAAATTTTGTGGAATAAATTAATTTCATTTATGTTACTTATTATTTATATATTTATATATTATATTTAAATTAGTTTTTTTTTTTTTGTTTTTTTTAAACAAATTTTTTTAGTATTTAATAAATATTAATATAACTTTGTTCTGGGATTTTATTTTCGAATTCATTCCTTGAGCTATTTAAAATAATTTGAGATAAAATACTTTCCAAAGAATAATTTTGATAATATAGATATAATTATATCAGATATGCTTTTAAAATATCAAATAATTCAAATAATGATAAAACATAAATGGCTTATCGTTAATTTTATATTCTTCTGCGTTTAGTGGAAGTAGTAATCGAACGTGTAGATTTTATTGAACTGTCTGTTAATGTTCGATTTACATCACCTTTATCTTTGTCGATAGACACGGAAGAAACTTCTGAAGCAATGTTAATTCTTTGTCGTATTATGTTAACAGTAGAAGATAATGAAGACTAAAATAAAAAAAAAATCTCTCTCAGTGATCATTAGATTACTTAAGTAAAGAAAACAAAGAAAATTATAATGATTACACTTGGATCGGTATGTGAGTTATATGTGGAAGCGAAACTTGTTGAAAATGAAGTTGGATATTCAACTCCAGGTATTGGCGGTTCTTGACTAAAATGAATGTTAGATTAACATTTATTGTACATTTTGATAAAATAATTTCTACTTATTTACCTTTGAGCTGAAGTATAAGGATAGTCATAATAATTATTATAATTATAATAAGCGGATGGATCTGGTTGAGGATACATAACTGGACCTGGTTGAATAGTTGATGTTGATGATTGCGACACATCATTTTGATGTATTTTTGGGAATTCTGTCGATTTATTTTCATCTGAAATTTAATTAAATTTGACTAATTAACAAATGTTTTTTTTTTCAAAATGTTGGTTTCTTTTTTCTTTCTTACTTTTCTTTTCGTAATTTTTTTGTTCACTAGTTTTAATATAAATCACATTACGTCTATCTTGTAATTTTTGTCGAGTATCTTCAATAGTTTCATATTCTGGACCATACCGTACTCTTAAGTGAGAACTAAAGAATATTTGATCATCAACTTTTCTTTTTGCAGCTCTAAATATTAGGAATATATATATATAAATTTAGAAGGAAAAAAAATTAATAATGAAACTTTAACCGAAAAAATACATACGTACCTTGCTTGAGGAAGAGATTGAAATTTTATCCAATACACGTCCGTGAATTCTTCACATGGATAATCATCAAGATATCGATACCTAAAATATTTTATCAATTACAGTATATCAAAGGATTTGAAACATGACAATTATATAATTTATATAACTTACTCTTCCACAACTCCATAAAGTGCAAATAGTTCAAGAAGTTCTTTAGTTAAACCAAGTGCAGGAACATTTTCTACAACCAAATATCTTTATATAAAAAAACAAATAAATTTATATAAAAAAGGGTTATAGAATATCTAGAAAATATAATAATTGTTATTTATAACAGTATTCAATACCTTGACTCTTGATTAACCGTATAAACACGGGTAGCTGTAGGTTTACGACCAGCTCTATATGTAGGTCTTTCAGGAACTAAAATTTTTAAATAAAGTCATAACGCATAAATTTTTTTTATCTGTTATTTAACCTATTATAAAATGATATAAAAGAAACTAACAACTAAACTGTTCGGGTATTCACTCATTAAAACAAATTTCGAGGATAAAAAAACAAGATTAAAAAGATTAAGCAATTAATACAGGTATTTTATAGGATTCTATTGATGAGCACGTGTATATGATGTGGATCAGTGGATGATCCTCCATAAAAAATGTGAAAAAAAAACCTTTTTTATTGTCTTTTTTTTTTGCAAAAAAAACTAAATGTAATTTATATTTTTTTAAAAGCTACAAATATTGTACCTTTAAAGTTGTAATATACAATTGTAATATATAAACGCGTACACATTAAAACCTTTCAACTTTTAAATAAACTAATTATTTTGTTTTTCTATGTTCAACTTCACCTCCGCCAGCAATAACACCAACTCTAAAATTTGACATTAAATTTCTAGCAGCATTAGAATGATCATAAACACCTCCATTGAAGGCGGTTGTCATATCTTTACCAATTGAAGATGTTAAGAATGTTCGACCACCAGGATGTTCATCAATAAATGACGAAACATCATGAATGATACCTTCAATACAAATCCAATTCTTTTTTTGAGCTCCTTCTTGAACTGATATAAAGAGAAAAGTTAATTTCCGCTTTTTTTTTTAAAATACAAAAAAAATAATCAATTATTTAATAAGGACTTACATTCTTCAAAAGTTAAAACAGGTAATTTAGAAATTTCTACACCCCAATGAAGTCGAACTTTTTTTTCATCCAATTTCTTTTGTTCCATTAAAAATTTACCCTTTTTAATTTCATTATCGGGGAATTTTTTTAAATGTTGAGTTAAACCAAAATAGGATAAAATTTTAATTAACCATTTAGTGGGATCATATTGATAAAATCTAATAGCATTACGATAATCTTGTGGAAATTCATGATGAAAATTATGATATCCTTCACCAAGTGATAATATTGCTGTTATAAAATGATCACGAGGAGTACGTCGATCATCAAAAGTATGATCTCCTAAATAATGTGCTAATGAATTTACACAAAACGTTGCATGATGAACGAATGTTAAACGAAGTAATGCTGCGTAATAAAATCCTCCCTAAATTGTAAAACAAAATCAATTAAAAAATTTTTCCCTATAACGCGTATTTATGTAAGTGAATTATATTGTTTACTTACCCAATAATCACCCCAACCTAAACCAGCTACAATAGTAGGGACCACAAACCCCATTCCAATAGCAAATAAACCATATAATTTATGTTGAAGTACTATAAGTGGATCAGCATTTAAATCTGATATATCAGCTCTTCCAATTTGATTTGGATTTTGTTTTAATATCATCCAACCTAAATGTGAATAAAATAATCCTTTATGAGCATTGTATGGATCTTTATCGGTATCGGTGTAACGATGATGAGCTCGATGATCACGAACCCACCAACGAATTGAACCTTCAACTGCACCAGATGATGCAAGTATTAGGAATATTTCAAATGGCCTAGATGCTTTGTATGCACGATGAGCCCATAATCTGTGATATCCTATTATATTAGAAAGGAAACGTTATTGATCTACGTGTAACACAAATTTTCTTAACGCCTATATACTATTTTTGTTTAGAATTTTTCTTGTCCAATCCTTCTTGGGTAATGATTCTTATATTTTGGTTTAACATAATAAATAATATAAATTCAATGATGGACGGATCAAATCATTTTTTTTTTTTAAAAAAAAAAAAAAAAATTCTCCCCGAAATTATTGATATTTACCAGCAGTAATGCCTAATCCGGTGATAAAATAATAAATGACAGCCCAAATAGCAGTATAAGTTGTAAGTGGTGTTGTGAATAATCCATAAAAACCTACCGCCGGTATTCCAATAAGTAAAGGTGTATGTAACCAGTTAATGTGTTTATACCAGTTTGACCACGTAATTGGATCATCTCTAATATGCCATTGTTTGGGTCTTTCTTTAAGATAATATGGGTCTGGCGAAATCTTTGTAGGTTTAGAAGGTGGAAATGTTGTTTGTGCCACCATTTTAAACATGAAACACGAACCGAAAAAAAAGAAGAAAATAATTTTATTTTGAAAAGAAAATATATATTAATTATAATAAGGAAACAAAGAACCGAAAGAAAAAAAATAAAGAATATATAATTTTAATTAAAAAAAAAAAGAAAAAAAAAATTTCAAACGTTTAAATATATAAATTTTTTAAGTTATATATATAGATTATATAGATTATAAATGGATATTTTTAGCATGTTTTGAATTATCATAAAGTAAACATAAAAAACACGAGTTTGAACACGAAAAGTTGATTTATTTCTTTATATATAGATAAAAGAAAGTAAAAAAGGGGGAGAATTGGGGAAGAAATTCTTTTGGGGCAAAAAAAAAAAATAATTTTACAGTAGAATGTTGTACTTACATATTGAATATGCATTGAAATTAAACGAATGGCTTTTAACCGCACAAAAAAAATATGAAAATCGCTTGAACGTATATATAAAAAAAGTAAAAACTAGTTTAAAGATTTAAGCTATAAAAGAACCTTCCACGCACTAAAAAAATCCAAGCCGTAAACTTTTGATCATGGTTAATTTTTAAAAGTTGGGGCGGAAAAAAAATTATTCGTATTTGTTACATAAACAATATAAACAATTTGCTAAGCAGAAGGGTGTCTTTTTCTCCCCCAAAAAAATTTAATAGTCCCCAATGATTTACAAAAATGAAATCGCGTGTTTAAATTTTCATGTGCAAATTAAGTATTCTAAAAAGATTAATAGTGGGCAGAAATAATAAACTCGTGGCATTAAATGTCATAAGTCTGTGGCCAACCGGTCTGCATTTCTGCATTTTAGATTCATCATGCAGAACAGGTGACCACATTATGATGCCACATATTGATCAAAATGAGATGATTTTTTAGCATTTAACAAAATAGTATATATATAGATTGTTGATTGCTTTTGCTTTTTTGAAAACCTTTATTTAATATTTTATAAATTTAGCAAATTATCTATTTATTTAACCCAAAATTTGGCTTTTTGTCATATGAAAATTTAACCCCCAAAGAAAAAAATGTGTATCCTATTTTGGACTTTGGATAATCATCCTAAATACAAATTGTAAGTAAAAATTTTTTTTTTTAATATTATCATGAATGATGTCGTACAAATGATTTCATTTAAATATTTATTTATTTAGTATATTTGCTGCAAATCGAGATGAATACTTGAATCGACCAACATCATCGGCAACATGGTGGCATCCAAATATTTTATCAGGTATTGATTTGTTAAAGTCTGGAACTTGGTTAGGAATAAATCGGTATGGAAAATTTGCGGCTTTAACAAATTATCGTGAAGATTTTCCACCAATGAATTTATTATCTCGCGGTGCTGTTGTAAGATCAATTCTTGAATCTGACGAATCTTTATATGAACAACTTAAAAGTATTTTAAATCGATCTGAAGAATATGGTGGATTTAATTTAATCACATTAGATTTAAGTCATGATAATCCAACAAGTTATTATTTAGTTAATAGAGAAAATGTTGGAATTAAAGAATTGAATAAAGGCGAAATTTATGGATTAAGTAATAGTCTATTAGAAAATCCTTGGCCTAAAGTTAACATAGGTATAAAGGAAATGGAATTAATTCTTAAAGAGTCTACTAACGAATCCGATATTGTGGATCGTTTATTTAATTTATTAAGGTAAATAACAATAATATTAACAATAATAAAACTGTTCTATTCCTATTTGCCTAAAAAATCAACATTATTGATATATTTTTCGTCTCAGCAAACCAATAGCGGTAGATTTACTTGAAACATTAAATGAAGAGTATGATATATGGAATAATTCGATTAGAATATCAAAATATGATAGGGAAGACGGATCTTATGCTACACGTACATCAACTGTTATACTTGTGGATCATGATAATAATGTTGTATTTATAGAGAAAAATTTATTTGATGATGATGAAAAATTCATAACAAACGATGAAGGGCAATGGTTTAGATTTAAACTCGGTGATGTAGTCGTTGATTGTGATCCTGGTTCCACTCCTAATTTGCAAAATTGTGAGAAATTTAGGTAGGGATACGAAAAGATTACGCTTCTTTTTTATGAATATGTGATTTATCATATATCGTACTTTATTCGTTTCATTACCACGTGATTTCAAGTTTGAAGTTTAACTTTTATTAGTTAGATTATATATAATAAAGAAATTTGTTATTTATTCACAATTACATAAGAAATTCAATCACAATTTTTTCAGGTTTTTTTTTTTGAAAAATCTTGATTAAAATATAATTTTTTCGTTAGTCAAATCATCAAATTTTCCGATTTATTTTAAATCGATCTTGAAATCTGAGCGGCAGTCGAAAAACATTAATAAGATCTAAACCCAAAGAAATTTAAAAGAATTACGTAAGCATTATTGGATGAAAGTGTGATTATAAGGAGGGTAATTTTTCACCTCTCGTAAATGTATAATATAAAATTTCCATGTATCTATAAATAACATAAAAAAGACGTGATTTTATATAGATTACGTTTTTTTTATACATAAATTTTTGTATTTTTCTGGAATTCTTTGACAGTTTATCTAAATTTGTATTTTTGTTAAAGAAACGAATAAATTAATTTGTAGCTTGATTGTAAAATTTTGCAAATTCTTGATCAGGGGGTGCGCTTCAATTTTTTGAATTTTAGTTTGCATTTCAATTCACTATCGAATTTGTTTAAATTCAAATTAAGATGTGTGGCAATATGCAGAAATGTATCTATACAAAATATATAGAAAGAAATCAATTAAAATTGCTAAAATGATAGTAAGAAATAGAACGTATAATAATACTATTTAGACTTAGTTTCATATGCAATATACAGAATAATTAAATTATTATGAGAAAATTATTATTACGGAAAATGTAATAATTTAAACTAAATTAACTGATTGTTAACCTCTTAATCTAATACTATTATAATTTTATTGTTGTTTGTTATTGAATTATTTTTCTAATATAAATAAAATTAATATAAAAAAGGTTATTTAAAACTAGAGTTCATATTATATTATTCATTCTTTCCAATCCATTCATTTATCTAATAAATAACAATTCGTTTATGATTCCAATTCCCAATCAAATATATATATTTTTTTTAAAAAAAATAAATACAAATCATGTTTTTGATGTTTCTTCAGTTATAACATCTTCAGATACAGATTGTTGCAATTCTTCTAAAGATTTTTCAAGCATATCTATCCGTGATGCCATATCATCCACTAAAAAAAAAAAAATTCAAAATTAGTGAAATTGTTAAGACCATTAATTTAATGATAATAAATAATTAATTATTACTTTTTGAAACTAACTGTAAGGATAAATCATCGAATTTTGTTTGCTTAAAGAATTAGTTTAATATGTTTATAAATACAAATTAGTAAATTAATTCATTCAAAAAACTTAATTAAATAAGAAATGTACATACCAATTGTAAAAGTACAGTTTCGACCTTATAACATAAAAAATAGGAATTAATTAAATTCAAAACGAAACGAAAAATGTAATATGTAAAAGTAACATTAATTTAACTCACATATGCTGTAAGTTCCTGAGGTGACTGTATATCCGCTAGAACAGCAACAGAAGTATCTTTAATGGTTTCTTCGGTTTCTTCAATTTTTGGTTGAGTGTCAATTTGAGATGGTGGCGGCGGCGGCGGCGGTGGAGGTGGAGGCGGAACATCAGACATGTTTTTTGTATTTTAAATCGTTTGATAGAAGAAAAAATTTTTTTCGGTCCTATTTATATGCGATGTTCAAACTTTTTTGATGTTGTGTGATCGGCTACTCGTGTAACACGTGTAACAAGAATACATTAGGGCTAGTAAACTAATATCCGTGTTGAAAAAATTCTACTGTTTTTAAATTAGGAAATTAATGTTTTTGTAGGTCGCGTGGTTTTTGTCACATTAGCAATGCGTAATAACGTGTACTCCACTTTTACAGAAATAATATTAATTGTCAATTAAAAATGTTGATATAAAAAGAATTCTTTTTTTTTTGAAGTATATTAAATCATTTTTCACCCGCGATTGTCTTAGCTATTATGACTTTTTTATATTGGTTTACCACTAGAGGTATAGGTAAAATCTCACATATTAATACTAACACACTTAAAACTGTATATATTTCTATTGGTCGTTCTTGTTGTTGAAAACCCCACAAGATTACTATCAAAAAAATTATAAAATTAGGTTTTAATTTATACGCGTACAATAACAAAAAAAAAAAGAATTTTTCATACCACAAATACCGTATTGCGCTAAACTTCCTATATTCCAAAATAAGAGGACAACTAAAAGTTTTCCTGGTGGACATATTAAATCAGCTCTTAATGCTTCATATAAATACCAATCATAATTCTTATAGACATTCTTTTGAGTTTCTTTTATATCAGGTGTAAATAATTCGTTTTGTTTATAATTTATTTTTCGACTAGCAATATAGATTTTTATTGCTCTTGGTAAATTAATAATTCTTTTAGGATGTGATATAACTGTCAACAGTGTAAATTCGGCATTGATAACCTACATTCATAATAAATGCATTATAATCTCGGTAGAAATCACTTTTTTTTTATCTGGTTCAACTTGCCTGCATAAGAACTTCTATCCATGACACTTTCACTTTCTTTTGTTTTATTGAAATCAAATCAATAACAATCAAAACACAAAGTGCTATAGCAACAATCAACCGGAAATATGTTAGAATCTCAAACACTCTTTTGCTCTGTATTAGTATAAGTCTACAAGCTTTTACACATCCTTTATCCGATACTTCCTCTTTTGTTTCTTGTGCAGGGACATCTGTTTTTGTTACTATTATAACTGGTTTATCAACCCGATGTTTAGAAGTGAATGTTGATTCCGATATAGACGGTATAGATTCGTCACTAATATTCGTATTTATAAAAGTAATTGGCGAACTTATTGAAGATGACATTTTGGAATTTCTAAATGTTCGCGTCTTAAGTAATCTATTAAACACGTGTTCAGCGCTACTAACTACGGTTAAAAAATTTTTTTGTGTCGAAAATAAACTTTAAAAAGATTTAGTGTTTATAAAAAAAAACGCGAAAAAGATTAAAAAAAAAAAAAAAGAATATAAGCGATCACCAGAGCCTCAATAAAAGAAAACCAGAGGCTTTTTTTATACTTTTTTTCCCTGAATTCATCAAATTATAATCAATCATACCAATTTATCATTAAAAAAGAAGTTTTCAGGAAATTATTACCATCTGTGGCTCCAAAATTAACTACGCCATTTTTTTAAAGACAGTCAGCTGAAAAGAAAAAAAAAAATTTCTTTCTAAATCTTGTCGAATTATATATATACGTTGAAAAAAATTTTTATTCTATCGAGTTATTTAGCTGGTTACATTTTCGGTAAAAATCAAGAAAATTACAAGTTACAAAATAAATTAGCCACAAAACTAAATATCGGAAACTTTTAAACAGGGATTTAAAGATCTCCGAATACGTTTTGTAATGCGCAGCAGTTTCTTTCTTTTATAAAAAAAAAAAAATAATAATTTAGCTTTCTCATTTAAACAGATTTGATGTCATGATTTAAATATTATCTTACTTTCGTTATCCTTAGGAGAACTGTTCATTTTATCTTATCCTCAGCCCTTTCGCATCAAAAGATGATAAGAGTGGCTTCAGTATTTGTTTTGTCCTTGTACAACTTTGCTACTGCATTCATCCTTGGATTTAATCACGATAACAAAAATGATTTATTATAATCGAAATAAAAAAAAATTTTTATGCTTATCGAATAATAAAAATTTTTATTATATCAATGGCAAATCTGAGGTTTGATTTCATTTGATGCAATTAAAAAACTTTTGTCATGTGAATTTTAATAAAATACGTGGCTATCATACTTGTATTAATTTAACGTCCTTTCACGATCATTCTTAAGACTTACGCAGTTTGTTATTTTTGTTAACCTAAAATTTTTTTTACCCGGTAATTTATCTATTTGTAGGAAAGCTCGACCAAATATTTTTTCTTTAATAATTTAATACACCCAATTTTAAATATAAGCGGAAAAAGAAATTTTTCCATGAGGCTTAGATACATCCGATGTTACAAAAAAAGTTTACATATATAAAACTGATAAAAATATCTTTAGTATTCTCACTATTGCGGAGACATATACTCACTATATTGAATGTAATGATTGCAGAATTTGGTCTATTAGTACATAACTAGATCGTATCCATTAATAATTATAAAGATGATACTGTATTAACTATTTAACTGTGATGGAGCTTTCAAATAATACATCCACTGCAGGCTCAGAATCTGTCCAAGATGCTTTTGAAACATTATTGAAAAAGACATTGTAAATTCTAAGTGTACAGTATGTTGATAGCATTTCATCTTATACAAGTGCATTTGTAACGATTTTCCTGATCCATAAATACATGTTGTATTTATTTTATTTTACATGTTGTCATTGAGTATTACATCTAAAAATCTTTAAAATGCAATTCTTGTTGGAAGGAAGACATCCCAAAAGATACCTGATAGATGACACTCATTATCAGAATGTCAAACATATACCTTTCAGAATAGATCTTGGATCAATTTTTTCAAAAGAGAATTAAGCAGTGAATCGGAATTTAAAACTTTCTTTCTCAAAATAATATTTAAATACTTCTTAATTTTCATAAATAAAAGCTTATTTAATTATACCTAATCTCTAAACCAATGGATTGGAATTACAACTTAAACATTATTCAATATACTTATATTATTAATAAAATGTTTAAGAATGGATTATTAAAATTCTTACTATTTAACTGGCTACTTTTTAATTAATAATACTAAAAGTTAAAATATAAATTATAGATTGTATATCAAAATATAACAAAAGCTTTTAACTCAATTAGCATATATCCATATAGAATAATTAAAATTTTTTATTAATATTATCAACTTTTTTATTAGTCTTTTTAAAAACCAAAAAATAGCAGTTACAGTATTACTGAATTTAAATTTTTTATAACTAAAGATAATATTAATCAAAATGAAATAATCTTTAAAATCTTTTTTTTAAACTATAAAAAATAAAGTATATATTTTATTACTTAATTAAACTATTCTTAATAATTTTTAATTAATTAAACAAATCTATAATATTAGACAAGATTGATATCTCAACTGTTTTTTAAATAGTTATTATGGTTGTGAGTTATGGATTGTAATTAGTAAAATTTAATTGTGATATCATCGCTATTTACTTTACAGAAATCTTTAATATTCATAAATATGTTAACAATATTTTTGACATATGTCAGACCTATGATATTTGCATTTATGTTATCTCTGTTATAACTAGTGATACAATCCATCTATCTGTTACCCAGATATATGGTGTGAATATTCGTCATCTGCGAATATGGATATCCATCAGTATTATTATCTGCTGATAGATAAAATCTGAAAATATTTGAGGATTTTTGCAGATTATTCAAGGATATCTGGATTAAACATAGTATTCGCCATCTGCAGATACAGATAAATAAATGAAGGATATCCTCAGATTGTAACACTAATTGTAACTATATGCTTACAATATGATAAACATATGACATAAAATTTTAATATTATATGGCAATCATATGTTAAAAATATTGTTAACATATTTATGAATATTAATTTTATATATCAATTATATAGCGAACATATATTAATAATATAATTTAAAAATATAGTAATTATATATTGAAAATATATTAGAAATATAATTTAGAAATTTTAATATAATACTAGTATTCACTTGTTGACTACGTCAACAGTTTAATATTTATAACTTAAAAATATATATAAAGTAAAAATTTAATTATATATATATAATAATAAATTTAAATTTACAGTATATATATATTTTATAATAAAAAATTTATTATTTTTTTCAAAAAAATTTTAGGGTGGTAGATTAGTTTTTTTTTCTTTTTAAGTAGTTTTCTTTTCTTTCTTATTTCCCCTTCTTTCTTCTAAAAAAAAAAAAAAAAAAAAATAAAACAAATATTATTTATAATTTTAACAAAAAAAATAAAAATCAATTTATTAATATATATTGAGTTCTGGGATTAGTTCTATAGGTGAATCTTTCCTTTTTTTTGTTCTTTATTTTATTTTTCTATTTTATTTAAACTTCTTTTTTTAGATTCTGATGACATCTCTTCATTTGGTGGTCTTAGATTCTCTTATTTATCTTTTTCTTTAGATGTCAGCAATGTCCTTTTATTTTGGTTTTACAGGTAAGTCATATTTCAAATTTTTTTTTCTTTTTTTTATTTTTTTCCTTCGTTAATTTCTTTTAATTTCTTTTTTTTCTTTTTTCTGTTTTATTCTTTTGTTCTTTCTTTTCATTCTTCTTTTTTTTTTGTTTTTTGTTTTTCCTTTCATTTTTTTCTTTTTATTCAATCTTTTTTCTTTTGTTTATTTTTTTTCCTTTTATTCTTCTTTTTGTTCTTCCTTTTTATTCTTTTTTTAAATAAAAAAAAAATTAAAAAATATAAAAATAAAAATATAGAATATAAAAAAATAAAATATAAAAGAAAAATACTACAAATCACTAGTAATCATGTGACTTTATATATATAATAATTCATCACATTGTGTCACATTTTCAGTTTTCAATTTTATTATTAAAACTTTAACGCTAGCTAGAATTTCCTTTTATGGATATTTAGGTAACATTATACAATCCAAAAAGGCAATTTATTTCTCTTCAAAATTAAAATTTAGGTTATACAAGATTCCAAAAAAAGGAAATTATTTATCAATTACTTAAATTTTAGCCAAAATTATCAGAATTACTAAATTTGAAAATACTGGTGATGATCATCACTGGTGATAAATAGCAAACTTCAATATAAAAAATATAAAAAATATAAAAATAAAAACGGCTCTGCTATTTATCACTATATGGCGTTTTTTAATTATTTATCACCATATAAATTATCACTGGTCAAAACTGATCTATTTTACAGATATCTTATAAATATCGGGTACTCAAAATGCAGAAAATTTGCTATATATCAGGTACCCAATATGTATACTATAGAATTAAAAAATACAATTTATTAATTATCTCGCTATCCAGTAATTATAAAAAGATGAAATATAGCTCATTCGATTCGCCTCGCTGAGACGTATTGAATGGTACTAATTTTGCATTTCTAGGTATGATAGATGCTGAGATATTTGATAAATCATAAAAAAATAAACAAAAAATGCAATATCTCGATATCTATCGCACCTAGAAATGCGAAATTAGTACCATTCGATACGTCTCAGTGAGGCGAATTGAATGAGCTATATTTTATCTTTTTATAAT
>QKYT01000499.1:3314-37504 GCA_003550305.1 Glomus cerebriforme | reverse complement strand
AATGGTAGTATTTTTATATCGTTAATATCAATAGATGAGAAATTATTTACAAATTACTGTTTATAGACTTTTGAGGATTCCTCTTTATCTATTGACGCTAAAAATATGAAAATACTACCATTAGTCGCGTCTTAATATGGCGATTCTAATGAGCTCTATTTCATCATTTTACGATCACTAGATATGTAAATAATGCGATTTAAAACTCAAAAAAAAAAACTGCCCGATGACTAATGATACCCCACTGTACATATTGGGTACCTAATGTATAGCAGATTTTCTGCATTTTGGGTACCTGATATTTATAAGATATCTGTAAGATAGATCAGTTTTTGACCAGTGTATAGTAACAAATAACTATTTGTAACCAGACTAATTAATTAAAATGCTCTTATTTACTAAATTGCAAATTACAATTAATTTTTATATTGATGAATTCTATGATTTACAGTAAATTACCACAATTTTCACATGGTTTAATACATGTTCTTGAATTATACCCACCATATTCCTTGCAATTTTGACATATCCGACTTTTAACATTACTTTTATCTTTAAATGATTCAACTACATTCTTAAATCTTACTTTTTTTGCAGATCTACCTTTAGTACAATTATTAACAACTGGATTATTTCTACTTGAAGTTTCTTATTCATTTGGACTTTCATTTTCTTTATCAACTTTAGATTCAGAAGCTCTATTATGATCAAATTCATGCTTTTTTTGTTTAATATAATTTTCAAGAAAATCTTCAACTTCATTATCATTACAATCAATAGAAATATGCATTGCCCTTTTTGATAAACTATATAATTTTCCATACTTTTTTCTCTTAAAATCTTAATGCTTATTATCAGGATGAACTTTATGATTGGATCGAATATTATTCAAATGTTGAAATATTATACTCTTCTTTATAGCTTCGTGCTCAATATTAATAAAATTATCAACTTCTTTATACCATCTGCTAGCAATCAAAGATATACCAAAAACAGCCTTATCAGAAATTTGTAATACTCTAAAAAAATGGCGACAGATTAAGCCACGTGAAACAATCTAAAGACATATACACATGTGTGATCCATCATTAAGAATAGCAACATAATTTGAAGATTTACTTTCACGAAGACCATATGTTACATGCCAAATTTTAAGGATCTTTAAAAGTTCAATGTCTTGAATTAATTTTTGAAGATAAATACATTTATTATCATTACTTAATTCTGACAACTCATTGTTCAAATTGTTAGATTTATCTTGATTCTATAAAAATAATAAAGTTAAAAAACTATTGTATCATACTTTCAGCTGTACCATGAAGTGACGTGAAAAATTAATATATATGTAGCGTTAATGCGCTATATATATATTAATTTTTCATTAGTATGATAATAATATAGGTACCTAAAAATCAAGTAACTGACTAGTATCATACATAAAGCTATCTTAAATCTGCTGTCATTGTAATGTAAGCAATTCTGATGTAAATATTTGGATAAAGTTTTGTTAACATTTGAAAGAATTGATTAATTATTGTGAAAGTATTACTAGTAGGCAATTGTGTATCATGCCAATTGCTATAATCATCCTTAAATGTCTCTATTTTAATCCTTTTTTCAATATTATAAAACAATCCACAAAGAGTATTATGATGATCTATTACTCGTTTAATAACTGCATTAGTTCCTTCTACACATTGAGATGTTTGCATCCTAGCATTAAAAACATGATTGATGTAACATTTTGCCTATGTTGTATATATTGGATATAAATTATCTGTAAGATATTGCTTTGCTATACTATATTTATTAATTAAATCCTCCCATTTAACTTGAAATTGTTAAGTATTTAATGTATTACATAAAATATCAAATGCAATAAGAAATTTTTGAAATTACTCACCAAGTTTACTACGCAAATGTTTTTTAATATTTTGCTTTATATGAAAAATACATGACATAAGATATGTTTCAGGAAATTTTTCTCCAATTGCATTATGCATTGCATGATCTGCATTAGAAAATATAACACGAGATGCAGTATTATTGGTAGTTTTTTTAAGACCCTCCATGATCCAAGAAAAGGATTCTTGACGCTCATCTCGAATTAAAGCTTGAGAAATTAATCTTGATCAATTCCTGTTATCAACTCCTATAAATAGCATGAGTGACATGTTATATTTATTGGTACCAAATATAGTATCACAGATAATAACATCTGAATATAAGAATCATAAATTGATTTGTTTAGACGTCATTCACATGATTCTTGTGAGATTGTTATTAATAGTAAATGAATCAACAAACCAAAGTGGATCATCTTGTTTTAAAGATGTTATTTCTTTTAATAAATTTGAGGTATCATTATCTGGTTCATTACCAGGTATTGATTGTACTATCCTTTTGGCTTTTTGAATAATATTAGATAAATCTTTTGAAAGAAATATTCTATCTGGATATCTTGCTTTAAGTAATTATCATTGTATACTAGCATCAAGATTTGCTGCAATCGTATAAAATTGAACATCATTAAATATTTCCTTAGATAAAGCATGATAAGCTGATGCAAAATAATTTGTATCTGCATGTAAAGTATGATTATGTTCTATTACAAAAGTTAAAACATATGGATGTTGCCGTCTTGCTAGTTAAAAAATAGCGATATGACATTGGCAATTACACTTTTTGCTTCTTTTATTTCTTTGTTTAGATATATCAGCAACTTTTTAGGCTTATAAATCCCAGATCGATCACAAGCAAATGTTACACTAGTTGTATGATCTTTACAGATTGCTTTTCATATTTTAATCTACACAAAACCTGTTTGTTGTACATAATGAATCAATGTTATATCAATATCATCCCAGGTATTAAACTCCATACCAATACTTAGACTAGTTGATGGGTGAGTATTATTATTCAATTCATCCAAATTTTGATTTAAGTCTTGATGTTTGTATCTATCATTATTGTCATTATTAAATATTTGAGGATAGGTTTCATTGTTATCTTCATTTTCGTCAGAAGAGTAATTAAGTTCAAGAGGATTGTAATAATTTTTATTTTAATGCTCTTGAAAATTATCCTCATATTCAAAATAGCTGTAGAAAACTATTAAACAGAAAAAAGAAGTGGAATGTTATTTTAAACAAACAAAAGAAACAAACAAAAATTACCTGAAAAGTTACAAGAGTCATTTGTTTCTATTGCGATATAAAATAAAAAAGAGCGAGATCAAATTTAAAGCATGTGACAGAAAGTATATTTTATTTATATATTGACTGTATGTGAAAAAATTACATAATTAAAATGATTAGGTAACAAATAATTAATTTATCACTATAAATCTATATGATGATATATTGTTACATATCACCATATAGTTACAAATAGATATTTCCTTAATATTATTATATATAATATAATAATTTATATTTTTATAAATATTTAAATTTTAAACTTAGAACTAAATTATAATATGCATATAAAAATAATATACATATTTTTTATATTTTATATGTAAGTAATTTTAAGTAAGCTATTTTTCAATAATTTTAAATATATAACAGTAATAATTTATTAGATTATTTGTTTAAATAAAGCATATTCTTTTTTTATTGATATGGTAAAAAGGTTGTGTAATGGATATGAGCTACCAAGTCAAATTACTTTATAGTATATTACTATATTTTTACATATTTCTTTTAAATAAATTAAAAAATAAATTAAAAAATATTATATTGGATTTATTTTACTTAACTACTTTATATAATTTGACTAGTATTATACTATAAAATACTTAATTAACATTAAAAATTTAATAATAAAAAATAATATAAAGCTATATATTATAATGGTATAAGATAGATAAAAAAACAGTAATTTAGTATATAATTAGATATAATAGTAAAAAAGGATAAAAAGAAGAATAAAATAATTAGATTGTAAATATGATTAATTAGTAAAGTAGTAAAGATATGAAGAAAAATACTGAAAATCATGAGTTCAATTCAAAGAATAGACAAAAAAAAAAAATAAAATTATACTATAAAAATTATGAAAAAATTATAAAATTGGCATAGTAATTATATAATAATCATGTGATTCTAAGAAAAAGATATAAAAGAATAAAAAGTAAAAAATAAAATATGGAGAAAAAATTGAAAATAAAAGTCATGATAAGAAAAAGTTAAAAATAAAAAGATATAAAAGGAAAAGTTAGAAATAAATTTCTAAAGTAAATTTTAAAAAATATTTTGGAAATAATTTTCATTATAAATAGGGTAAATTTTGGATTTAGTAGGTTTAGAACTTTTATAACTTCAATTAAAAAGAAATAAATTATTAAAAACTTTAAATATTTAATTAATCTCTATAAAATATTAAAAAGATCTGAATCTTGAGTTCTATAAGTTTATTAATTATTTTATTTAAATTCTTGATCTTGAATTTCTTTTATGTGTTTCTTTTACTTTTAATATACCTTCAATCAACTTTACAAAAATACCAACCTTTTAAAATTTATGGGATTTTAAATGTTTTTCTTTATTTTCCATTAATAAAATAAAGTGATGGGATCCCTTATGGTATCTTTTATCTTAATATATAAATTATATTATTATTATAGAGTGTATGTATATTTTTATTTACTTTATAACTTTATTTAATGAATCAAGCAAGGTTTAAAATATCATTTTCGATTTTTATATACAGTAAAAAAAAATATATTAAGAATATGGATGTATTGTTTTATTATTTCTTAAATAGTATTGCAGGTAAATTCAATTGTATTTTATTAGTAATTTTTACTTTCTTACCATTTAAGAGTTATTAAATTATAAAGATATAATACCTAAAAAAAAAAAAAAAANAAANAAAAAAANAAANAAANAAATTATTCTTTAAATGGTAATTTTAACAAATTTGGTAAAAATTTTTTAATCACTAAATATAGAAAATTTTTATTTTTAACAAAAAAAAAACTAAAATTTATTTTAGCTTTAGATAAATGTTTCAGATTTGTTTATTTTTTGTTTAAAAAATCACTGAAACAGATAATTAAAAAATGTTGAGTAAGCTAATAAATATTTAGATAAAAAAAAAAATATATTGTTTATGAAACAAGTAAATTTAAAAAATTTTAGGATTATAAATATTTGATAATTTTAGCAACTAAATTTGTCAACAATCTTTTGATAATATATAAATTAAAAATGTGAATGATATCATTAATATGTTTGTCAAATTTTTGGCTGAACTTTAATTAATACTGCATCCGGGTTTACTATAAGCAGCATTATAATACCTAAATAATCCAACTATATTAATTATTTACGAATTAAATTTTTTAGACTTTATCAAGCTATTTCTAGTTAGTATATAGTATCAAGTGAGGTTCAATACCTCTAATAAAATAACTTTATATGGATTATATAACTCAATTTTTATTTTACGCGTTTAATTCACGCGTTTTATTATAATAATGATGATAATTTTTTTTTTTTTTAGAGAGATGCGGAAAATGGATCAATAGAAAATCCGAAAATCTTTTTGAATATAATCAGTTAAGCATCAAATTTAAATTAAAATAAATTAAGTTACTGCGTAAAAGAATATAAGTTTCTAATTTAGGATATATGTATGATTATTGCTTATATAATTAATTAATATAATTATAATGAAAAAAAAAAATAAAGCTACTCGATTCAGAATTCCAAAGGCCTTTAACCGGAAAATACTAAACCACTTTTGGTTTTCAGACTATAATTAATAAATCGGTATAAAGAAAAATAATTAATCTATTAATAAATGCTTCGGATAAGGATAAAACGGAACAAAGTTTGATTAAAAAATAAAAATAAAAAAAAGGCTCATTTAATATAATTAATAAAATATATCACTATTTCATTATAATGAAATTTTTGGAAATTTTTGGATTCGATACTGTAATGCAATTTATAATTATTATTGAGTCAGTTGATCGGCGAAACGGACGAATATGGAAAATTGATAAGTTTTCGTGGTTTTATGTTTTTTTTTTCTTCTTTAAAAAGATTTATTAATTTATTAAATACAATATATTCATTCAAGATCTTTTGGCTATTATTATTAAAATAATTTAACAAAGATGATCGATCTAAAGAATTAAAAGGCGTAATAATAGTCAAGAATTCGAGGAGAACGTTCTATTACAACGTTTCAAAAAATATATACATATATATATATATTTTTTTTTAAAAAAAAGAATTTATTCGATAGTAACACAGTTTTATTATTAAACCAATCAAAAATTTTTTTTACAAATATAGAAGTAGGCTTAAGAATACAAGTTTAATTCATTTCATTTTTTTTTAATCCAAACAATAAACAAAATGGCAAATAAAATTTAGATTTTCTGGGACACACCGAATTTAATACATTTCCTTTAGTAAGAATAATAAGTGTTTTTTTGGATGATCATGTGAGTAGATAAGATTTGCATTGAAATTTTTTATTTGTTTTTTAACGCCCAATTTTTATATGAAAAAAAATATATGTATAAATTTGGACTTGAAATCCGATAATGTTTTATTAAATCTAAAAATATCTCATGTTAATCAAAATATTATTACTAGATTTTTTTGACTTGTCAATTATCAAAAATACGACTATAATAAGTTGAAAAACGTGCTTTACTTTTTAGTGCAAGGGAAAAAAAAAAAAGAGCACAAAAGATATCATAACGAAAACAAGGCATCTTTTATCATTAAACTAATGAAGTACAATTGTGAAAAAGTTTAAAAATAATATTTATTGAGTAAAAAAGAAGACGGAATCTAACGGAAGAAAGCGCGCAAATTTTTATTTAACTTATTTTTTGTCAATATCGTTTAAAATATTCGGAATACTTCACAATTTGTGTCGCGATTGCGGTTTCCAATATTGGGATCCGAATGAATGAGTTTCATCATTAATTCAATTTACCCAAATCAATTTTTTTTTTGAAAACATGATTATGGATGTACAATGCATATCTATTTAAATTGCGATCACAAACATACTTTTTTCTAAGGGTTCAAATCCATGACTGGTTCATACCTCTGCATTCTGTTATGGTTGCTATTTTTTAAGGAGTTTTTTTTTTTTTATATATTAAAAATTTATATAAAAGATCATATAGAAAAATTTTTTTCAATTTTAAATTCCTTTTATCATTCACCGCAGTCTGATTTTTTTTTTTTCCTTTTCCTTTACAAATCCTTATTCCCTTCCCCCGCCCTCCCCCACAAACAAAATCAAACCTGCAGAATACTTATTCCAATTCCGGTTTTAACTTTAATCAAACGGTATTTTTATATTTTGGTGTGATTTTCTCGTTTTCTTTCTTGTCCAATTTCTAGTTTCTTCTTGATTAGTCGATTGGGCTGAAATTATCACTTATCTTCTATACATCACCTTTTATATCCATTATTGTTGTACAAAGTTTTTTTTTTTTTTTTTTTATAATTAAGAAATTTTTTTTTTTTTTTTTCTCCCAAACAGGTGCAGCAGTCAAAGCAAGACTGCAGCGATCAAAAGAAGATATGTAGGTATAAATAATAAAGTTTTATTAAGATGTACATACGTTATTATATAATTACTGTGTACCTTAACTTACTTTGGAATCGGTGTAACATCCAAAAAAAAACACAAAAATCCCTGTTCATATTTTTTTCAGTCTCAATAAATATTTATACATTTGAAATTCATTGATAATTACTTAGAAAATACTTTATCCATCTGATTCGTAAAAGAATTCATCGAATTTTTACTATAATTTGATTGGATTCTTTCTTCTTTCGTCTTCCCATTCTTTCTTTTTGATTGCTTTTTTGTGTATTGTGATATTAATTATATGTATATATATTTTTTTTTTTTTCTATATATATATTTTCACTCTAGATTTTTCCAAGAATATTCTTCCCTACGCGTTATTTCTTTTTAACCTTTTAACTTCATTATCATTACTCTTATTTATTCGTTCCTTTTTTATTTTTCTCTTACGTATTTCTGTATTTCACTCTTTTTGATTTTTTTTTTTTTTTTTAGGTTCTTTTATTATTATTTGTTTATATTTATTGTCTTAGGGGGACAACTGTAAACTATTTAC
Organism: Glomus cerebriforme; assembly: GCA_003550305.1. Taxonomy (NCBI): domain Eukaryota; kingdom Fungi; phylum Glomeromycota; class Glomeromycetes; order Glomerales; family Glomeraceae; genus Glomus; species Glomus cerebriforme. Next base: position 29,376 of record QKYT01000499.1, on the reverse strand, counting down.
AAAAAAAAAAACCTGTTAATCCACACGTATGGCAATATCACAATATCATGTTATGCGAACGACCGAATACTACGAAATAACTTATGAAACACCTTTATCAAACCAAGCTTATATTATATGCGAAATAATAAAACATTTAGAAAGACAAACCGACTTAGCTACTTGTTGTTTAGTATCTCGTTTATGGAATACTTGTGCAACCCCTATATTATGGAAAAAACCACTTATGAAACGCGCTTCAACTTTTAATAAATTTATTAGAACTTTAATTAGAACGAGACAACATGCTACTTTATATGCTTATGGTTGTTTTATTCAAAGTCTTGATTTATCAAGACTTTCTTGTCCTTCAGCTGAATTGGGTTTAATATCTGAATCTTGTGGAGTATTAAAACATCTTGATTTTTCTTACGTTCAAGAACTTAAAGATGATATACTTAGTAGAATATCAGGACAATGTTCAGATTTGAAATCTCTCAAATTATTAAATTTACCAAATATTACTGATCAATCTTTAATTCAAGTAATTAAAAGATGTAATCGATTAGAACATCTTTCTATTGGTGATTGTGTGAACATTAAAAATAATTCATTTTTACAACTTGCAATCTCTGCTGAACATCTTGTAACTCTTGAAATTTATATTGGAAATATAATTCAAAATGATACTTTTATGCTTATAACACAACATTGTTCAAGATTGAAGAATATACATATTTGGGATTGTAGTACTCTTTATGATAATTCTATTATTACAATGGCTATTAATATAAATAAAAATTTAGAATCTTTAATACTTCAAAATTTAAGAAATATAACTGATTTATCAATGAAACAAGTAGCAATTAGATGTCCTAATCTTCATAATTTAAGTTTAGAACCATATGAAGGGGTAACAAATGAAACTTTATTTGATATAGCTAATTATTGTTTAAATATAGAATCTATTCAATTTACTTTACATAAAGCGGAAAATTTTTCAAATGATGGATTCTTGATGATAGCAGAACGTTTGAAAATGCTTAATAAAGTGACTTTTCAGTATTCAACTCCACTTGTTACTGATGTTACTTTAAGCATGTTGGGTATTAGAAATTCTAAAAATTTAACTTATCTTCATCTTTATAATTGTAATTTTACTGATTCATCTTTTTGGGTACTTGAAAAGAGTCGTCCTCCTATTAGTGATCTTTGTTTATTTGCTATACCTTATGTCACTGATGAACCTATAATTTCTTTACTTAAAAGTATTTCTGGTACTCTTACTTCTTTACAAATATCAAATTGTGATCGAATTACAGAAGAAGTAGTAATTTCTGGTATAGGTAGATATTGTAGGAATTTAAGAAAATTAAGTTTGTTTCCTTCCACGGATTTTACAATTCGTGATTTAGACGCGATCGTTTCAATATGTACACAATTAAAAGAATTTTATTTGGCCAGTACCGAAGATATTCCGAATACGGTAATTTTAATTATATATATATATGTATATATGTTATATTTTCTTTAATGACATCTTTGTAATTTTTTTTTTTTTTTTTTTATAATTAGATTATTGCACCAACATTAACACGACTTAGATATTTAGAAAAATTACGAATTCGTGTTTGTCCTAATTTAACACAGGATGATGTAGCGATTATTTGTTGTGGTTGTTCTCAATTACAAGAATTCTTTTTTGGAGGTAGTGAATATTTGAACGATTATTTTGTTCAAGATTATAATCTTGATGGAAAGAAAAAACCTCTTTTAGTATTGGGTCCATGATTTTAAATCAAGATTACTTTTCGTATTTATTTTAACCCATTATTTTTTTTTTTTTGGGTCGGACAATTATTTAAAGAATGTTTTGGGAAAATATATGCGATCCTTTGTTATAAATAAGATAACAAAGGATTTAATCGAGTAAATGCAGTAAATGTTACAAGAAAGGCTTTCGTTATTTTTTTTTTTATATATATATCTTCGAATGATTTTGATGATTTATTCGTTTAAAATTTTTAAAAAGTCGCGAATTTAAACCATATTGGGAAATTTTTTTTTTTTTTTCAGGATAAAATCGTTTTTTTTTNAAAAAAAAAAAAAAGAGAATTCCTTCCAAATAATTGTATTACCAACGATTTTAATACCATATTGTACATTATACTATATGGTAATGTATAATAATGAAAAACGAAAAACAAAAATAAAAATAAAAAATAAAAATAAAAAAAAAATGTAAATTTGGAAAGATTCATGAATCATGACATCAATTGTTGATCGTTTAAGATTTTTTGATTAAGCAGAAGAAATCATCATCAGAATGAGCATCATTCTTATGAAATTGATTTATTAACATACAGTACAATATAACTCTTTTATACAGTATATATATATATGTTTTTTAAATCCCATTTTATGATTCCATTTATTAATAGCTTCAATGTTATGAAAATAAGGGATTTTTTAGTTACATATTATTGAAAGGATGCACATTTGTAAATTATAAGATCCTTAATCAATTGATGATGATGATGATTCGTAATAGTATATTATATATAAAAAAATATATCTTATATACTACCTATTTTTAATATATTAATATCACGAATCAATTGTTCAATTGTTTGATGGTTCGTTTTATATTTATTAATTATTCAACTATTTCTCTCATTATTTTTCTCATTATTATTAGTGAATTTTTTTTTACGTTCCAAATATACCTTTCCAGATGATTATTAATAATAAAAATAACAAGTCAAGCAGAATTTATTATAATTTGAAGTTATTTTTTTAAAAAGTATAATATCACGTGATCTAGTGTCCAAGTACGGCGAAATCTTAAAAAAAAAACAAAACTCATTAAACGAGGCAAAGTTTTTTTTTTAAGATTATATGATGTAATGATTATGATTTTCGTAACATACCACGAGATTTCTTTATTAAGCATCATCAATTTTGACACAATTCAGATAAAAAGCGAAGCGTGACCAAACCCCCACTGGCTACTGCATTCATTGCAGATCCGCCAATGCACTTTATGCGTTATAATACATATAGCATTAGAAATTTGGAAAGATAATCAAAAAAAGATGAATTTCGTAAAGGTATAAATAGTAGTTCCATTATTAAAAAAAATTTTTTTTTTTTTTTTTTCTTCTTTCTTTTATTTCTATTATTATTTTATTATTATTTTTTTTAAAAAAAAGAAAAATATTATTAAAAAGAAAAATAAAATAACGACAATGGTAGCAGCTTCAAAAGAAATAACAACATTACCACCACTTTCACCTTTTGGAAATGCGGTAGCAGGTTCTTTGGGAGCACTTTTCGCTTTGATGATTGTTTATCCTTTGGATATGTAAATATCAAAATACTGATTATATATAATATTTTTTAATAAATATATTGATTTTTTAATCTACTATGATATTAATTTATTTTTATTTATTTTTTTTTTTTCTCCAAGTATAAAAACTCGACTTCAAGTACAATCAAAAAGTTCATCAAAGAATTTAAAAGTAGATGAATATTATGAATCAACGACAGATGCAATTATTAAAATTATTAAAACAGAAGGAATATCAGGATTATATGCAGGATTACCAGCTGGATTAATTGGAGTAGCATCAACAAATTTTGCGTATTTTTATTGGTATTCATTTTTGCGTACAAGGTATCAAAGTATTAATAAACAACAAACAATGTCAACAATATCTGAATTATTATTAGGTGCTTCAGCAGGAGCATTAGCACAAATATTTACAATTCCTGTATCAGTAGTAACAACGAGACAACAAACAACAAGTCGTAAATATAGAAAAAATTTAATTAATACATCAAAAGAAATTATTTCGGATGATGGTATTACAGGTTTATGGAAAGGATTAAAACCAAGTTTAATATTATGTATTAATCCTGCTATTACTTATGGAGCTTTTGAAAGATTTAAGGATTTAATCTCAAAAAGATTATCAGCTAATGGAGGACAACTTAGTCCTGGTATAATTTTTTGGTTGGGAGCTTTAAGTAAAACTCTTGCTACTATTATTACTTATCCTTATATTATGGCTAAAGTTAGATTACAATGGAAACCACCAAAAGATGATGATGAATTTATAGATGATGTGGATGATAATATTAGGAAACATCAAAAATATTCTGGAGCTATTGATGTTTTACGAAAAGTTTTAGAATCTGATGGTATTCCTGGATGGTATAAGGTAAACAAGAATTTTTTAAAGTCAAATATTATATATCTTTGTATTATTATTATTTGTTAAATCGTTATTTATATATATATAATATATTTTCTATAAAAAATTATTTAGGGTATGCAAGCACAAATTACAAAAGCTGTACTATCTCAAGCTTTATTATTATATGTTAAAGAATATACTACTAAATATACCATATTACTTTTTATTTTCTTTGGAAAATTACTAACCAATAGAAAAAAAGTACTTACAAAATAAACCAGGATTAGATTTATTTATTTTAATTATTTATCAGATTTTTGTTTAATGTATTTATTTTAAATAGGAAAATTTACAAAGAAAATTTAATAAATTTATAATTAATGTAATTTTTTTTATTTGATAGCAAATATTGATACTTTAACAATAAAATAAACAAAATATTCTAAACAAAAACCAAATAAACTTTCGGATTTTTTTTTTTTAAAAAAAAAAATTATTTCCTCCTCATACCTTGACGTTTTTGTATTTTACTTTTTGAAGTGATAGAAATTTTTGGACCCTTTTGTTGATTATGCTTTTTATACATAGATGATAAAGGTACGTAAGCGAAAGGATCAGGTTTACCTTTCTTTTTAATATCCCCGCCAGCATTTTTAGCTTTGTATTCTTTACCGATGGAAATAACTTTATTATTATTATTATTCCCTTTATTGTTTTTATGTTTCTTTTGATTTCTTGAAGCGATAGCATCAATAGGTTCAATATCATCTATATCCATATCATCATTATTTTTCTTATTTCCTTTCTTAAATTTAATTTTGTTTCCTTGACCACGAATGAATCCATCATTTGATTGTTGTGATTCATTATAAAAATCATCAGCTTCTTGCATCACAACATCAGAAGAATTCGTTCTTTCATTCTCGGAATTATCAGAATCGTCAGATTCATTTATAACCATTTTACCATCTCGAGTTTCTTTAAATGCTTTTGAAAAATCTTTTCTTTGTTTTCGAGTATTTGAAGGATTTACTCCGATCACTTTTGATATTATTCCTTTATCCAAGAAATCAACAGGTGCATAATCATCATCATCATCACCTTCTTTGATCCAGGTACTATTACCATCCTTCTTTTTCCCTTTCTTGGAAGTTTCTTTATTTTTCTTTGATATTCCTCCATTTTTACCATTTTTACCGTTTTTATCAGTACCTCTCATATTGTCATCATCATCCTTATCATCATCAGTATCTTCTAAATCACTTTCACTACCGTATAATGCATCTTCATAAGCACTATTAAACATTGATCTTTTTCCTTTATGCTTTCCAATACGATCGTCATCATCACCATCATCACCATCATCATTTTCATCTTTCTTTTTATTATCATCAAAATTATCATTCGCATTTACATTTGATTCATTTGCAATCTTTTTCCTCTTTGCACGTTCTTTTCTCTTCTTAATATTAACCAATAATTTTTTATCACTTTCAGGTACATATTTTTCAATAGTATCATAATCAAATCTTCTAATTAATCTTTCAAAAATATGTCTAACTTTAACTTTAAAATGACTTTTATGTTCATTTGACCAAGATAATATTCCAATAATGATTTGAGATAAATGTGGACTAAGAATATCTAAATCTAAAGAAATTGTTGTCACTTTAACGAAACCTAAAGCTGATTTAACTATTTCTCTATTAGTACAATTAACAAAATTATTCATGGTATCAAGTAATTTATGTATAAACTCTCTTTTAAGATCATTTTTAAATTCAAATAATAATCTTGATAAAGAAGTTATAGTAGCACTTATCATATGAGGAGTAGTAGCTGCTAATCCTGCTATTACCATATTAAATACGAATTCATCAATTGTTGCATTTATATTTGATGATGAAGGATCAGATTCTAATACTTTACTCATAATAATAATTCCACCTTGTTTCATTTTATTACCCATTACTATTAATAATTCATAAGCTGCTATTCTAGCCTTTTCATTAACTTCTTTCGTACTTAATATAACTTCAGATAATATATCAGGTATCATATGAAGATCCGATTCTGGTAATAATTTTATTATATTACTTAATGTTAATAATCTATTCTTTTTTGAAGAAGAAGTTGTAATCATGGTAGAATCTCTTAATTTAATTTGTAAATCTTCAAGATTATTTAATATCACTTTTTTACCATTTTCAGTTTCTGCCAATGAATTCAATATTTTATAAGATTTCTTTTGTAATATTGAATCATCTTGAGAAATTAATTTAGTTATAATTTCATATAATTGATTAATTGATGCTATACTAAGATAAGGAGTCATCACAATTGATAGATCTAACATCGTATGAGACATTGGAAGAGGAGTTTCAACACCTTGTTGTGAAGTAGGAATTGGATTTGATAAAGATTGTTTAAGAATATTCATAACTTTAACGAAAGCAGTATTAACATCTTTTGATGGAGTGATAGTTAAATAAACTTTTATCACTTCTAAAAGATAACCTCTATAAGAAGGTAAAGTTTGAGAGAGTACATTAAAGAAGACTGCCAAATAATTATTGGAATGTTTTGATAATAATTCTAAATTTTTTTTCGCATCATTCTTATCAATACCATATAATTTTTTTAATTCTTGATCATCTTTTTCAAAATTTAATAATTCCTTATTCTTTTCTACCAATTTTTGTAATGATAATGATATAATAGGACGTAAATCAGGTTGTTGATACATAATATTACTTAATAATTCACCAGTAGATTTATTAAAAGAATTTTGTAAATCTATAGGTAAATTACAAAATCCTGGTAATAAAGACCAAATTTGTTGTATTAAAGTATCATAAATTTTTGATTCAATTAAACGATTTTGTTGTTGACATTCTAAAGATTTCTGTTGTAACCTTTGACTTAAAGGTACGAATTCTTTTAAGAAATATCCTAATTCTGAATTTATAATATGATCTTTAAGTAGAGGTAATAACCAAGCTCTACCATTATTATTTCCTGGTGATTCTAAATTTAATGGAAGAATTTGTAAAAGATATTTTGGTCCCATATTTTCTATAGCGATTCCTATAGTTGAATCCGCTTCTTCTTTCAATTCAAAAGATTTATCCATTCTAATATCTGATACAATTTTTAATAAATTAATGAGTAATGGTTGTGAAGATTTATGAAGTCTTTGAAATAATTCTTTAATGATTTCCAAAATTCCTGGCCAAGCATTTTGATATTTAAAAGTGAAACTATTTTCTATCGTTGAAATTATAATATTTAAACATCCTTGTCGTTGTTTTCGACCGCCTTGATCTTGATTTAATTTAATATCATTTAATGATTGTTGAATCATATCATCAGTAATTCCTGAAGATATAAGTTCACAAAGACATACAGTAGCAGCTACGATAATATCAGAATTATCACTTTCTAAAATTCCAAAAATTTTAATAAAAAATTCTTGTAACATTTTCTCACTCTCATTTTTATTACATTCTACATAAATAGGAAATCCTCTTGCTATAATCATTAACCATTGTGGTAAAAGTTGAATATCTTTTATATTTGGTATTAAATCCATTAAAGAAATTAATAATTCTTTAAATCGATGTTGTTGTTGTTGTTGTTGTTGCTGTTGTTGCTGTTGTTGATGATATTGTTTTTCTCTTCCTTCTTCAACAAGAATAAAACCTTTTGAATTATTTTGAAATAATATTTCAAATAATTGAAATGATGATATAGTTAAATATTTTTGATTATATTTTGGTATATTAATTAATATTTCACATAATGAATATAGATTTTCTGTTGGCCATACAACAATAATCCCTTTTAATAAACTCAAAATATGTAAAACTGATGTTTGATCAGTTTTAATACATTCTTTAAGTATTTTCATACAAAATTCTGTTGTCATATTAATAGCAGGATGTTTGATTATGGATTTTCCAACCATATTACTTCCTGTTACGATGACATTATTATTATTACCATCACCACCTAATCCTACAACTTCAATTTGATCAGAAGAAATTGAACATAAAATTTTTTTTATAGCATCATGAACCCTTTTTCTTGGTTTAGGTCTACTATCAATAGATAATAATAATAAATTTTGAAAAATTTTTTTAGTTTGAAATTGTTTCCAAATATTAATATCTTGTTGGATACTTAATATTGTTTCTAAACATCCTACGATACTTCTTAATATAGCAGAATCATTATTATTAATTGTTATATCTTCTAATGAAGTAATTAATATTGTTAATATTGTAGAATAATTATTTTTTAAAATTTTGATTGATAATTCTTTTAATACAATATTTAATAAATATAATATTGATCCTATTATATTATTCTTTTCTTCAGAAGATGATAATGATTGTTGTTGTTTTTTAACAAGTTGTTGGTCTAAAGTTGTAAGTAATGCGGCGAAATATGATGTCGCATTCAACGTACTATCTTGTTCTTTTATCGTTTCTTCTATCGCAAATAATGTTATTGATATCTGTTTTTGATTATCAAGTTTGGAATTAATTTGTCCTCGAATCCTTTCAAATGTTTCATCCATCTTTTTTTTTAAAAAAAAGAAAATCGAATCTTTTTGAGTCTGGAGAAAATTTTTGAAAATTTGATAGATTATCTTTTTGAAAAAAAAAAAAAAAATTTACCATATCAAATCAATCAATCACGTGAATAGTTTAATCAACTGCGGAATTTGAATAATTTTTTATTTATAATTTTTATAATAAAAAAATAAAATTTTACACTAACATTACTATTTATAAATCCAATTCTCTGTGTTTTCACACAAATAAAACCATTAATCAACCAAGGTATGTAATGAAATTTAAACAGTACGATAGTAAAAATATATTACGTGTAATCATCTTAATTGATGATTGAACAAATCAGTATCAGATAAAGAGCGTTTTAAAACAATCAAGAATGGTTCAATCGGAAGTATCACGGACAAAATATCTATCATGATATTGTCCATAGGTAATACAAATTGATTCTTGTCAAAACAGTCTATGATATGTCTAGAATGGACCTAAAGTAGCAAGTAGGATATAATGTAAAAAAAAAAAAAAAAAAAAAAAAAAAAAAAAAAAAAAAAAAAAAAAAAAAAAAGAAATGATGATAAAAAAAAAAACAATACAAACCAAGTTATTCTTAAAGGGAATAACTATAATAAACTTTCATTTTAGACCATTTTTTTTCTACCATATGGAATCAGAAATTAGAAAGTCAAAAAACCAAAGAAACTTTTTTATAATAATTTCTTGTTTAGACCACAAGATAATTCCATAAAGAAGAGTAGCCTCTAATTTCAGGAAGGTACAAGAACAATACTCGTAAAGTTCTTTGAGTAATTTTTTTTTTTACAGGAATTATAAAAAGTCCGAAACCCATACGGAATCATACGAAAATAACGAAATATACGAAACATGCGAATAATAAAATCGGAAATAATCATCCCACACATCGGAATATTATATGATTTTTGCATAATTTAAAAATGAGGAGGAATATCTGTACTGTAAATTCAATGCAGAAAATACTCCTATATTACATGTAATATATGTAATACAAATTCATTAAATGGGATTTTCAACTCGGTATAAAATAGTAAATGATAATTGATTGGTAAGTTTAAATAAAAGATAAAGGAGAAAATTCAAAGTTTAAACCCAAAAAATAATATTATATTTAGTAAATTCGTTTTAAATTGTTTTAAATTAGAACCAATCAAACGAGATCTACCTCATGCCGAAACGTGATGCTATGTGATGCTTAGGTAAAAAAAAAAAAAATAAATAAATAAACTTTAACACTTACAGTTGTGACCGGAGGCAAGCGAAATTTGTTAAATGGAGATACGGTAACTGTGAAGGAATAAAAAGATAAGAATATTTTATGCAAATAGTGCATCAATGAGTCAATAACCGATTATTTTATAATTTTATAATTATTATATCGAAAGATAAATTTTATCACGAATTAAAGTTAGTTTGGATTAGGCACATGGTCCCTTTGCATTTGTGAAACATATAGTTTTCGTATATTTCTTTCCGAACTTTCCCAAAGTAATTAGTGGCGTCATTATAAATGATATTACTCTTTAATTTTTATATTTGTTTATTTTCTAAATGCGGAATTGAGTTTATATATTTTTAGATTGTTAAATGAAGAATGAATAACTAAAAAAGAGTCTTTTTTTTTCTCATGCAGATACAGCCGCAGCACAACCATAATTATTTACGCGTTCTTTAATGTTCGTTCTGACAAGAGATAATTTTTGTGATAAAAGTGCAAAACAGTTATTTATATCACTGATATACATAAGTATATATATTTTTTGTTTTCGGGTAACAAAATAATTAATTCTTTTATTTACAATGATTATCTTAAATTAATTACCAAAAACTCTATCAAATAGTCGATCAAATAGTGTATCATCCGCACTATATAACACGAATTATTTATTTCATTTATCTCCCCGAAAATTCTTATAGGAACGGACAATTTTGACCCACATGATCCATTATGTTTCCCCTTCTGTATATGATCATTAATTTCATTATCATTTACAATTCTTTTTTTTTTTTTTTGGCAAAGAAAATAAATCTCTTTCTTGTTGATTAATTTAATTTTCTTCGTATGATTTACACAAAAGTATCATTCACATTATTAAGATAATTAACCTTAATTTTTTATTAAAAATAACAAAAGAAGTAATTTCTTCCAGAGATTTTCTCGGGGTTTATTATATATACAGTATATATTAGCGCATTTAATACTATTGTACTTGTTAATCTTAGGTTGTACGAACAACAAAAACAACCTTGTACATGCTACTTTATATATATTATACTTACTTTAAATGCAAAGGAACCCGTTTTTATTAACCGTTATATGCTTTATTTATAAAATAAATAAAATATATAAATTAATATCTTTTTTCTCTACTAAATTTTCTTTCCTTTTTTTTTTTTTTTTTTATACTAAAATTAATTTGAATTTTCATTCGTTATGTCAAAGTAAAAAATTTTTTTTATTAAAAAAAATTATAATTTTTATCGTTTACTTTTTTCATACATGCTTTCAAATACTTTTATTATACTTTTCCTATTATCAACTTATATAAAAAGATATTATTGTGGGTATTTACTTTAACTTGTATCTCCTTTTTTTTTTAAAAAAAAAAAAATACTACAAGATAACTTTCTGCAAGTAGTATTCTCAAGTTTTAAAGTATGGCTACAATTATTACTAATTCTTGGGTTAAAATAAGGGATCCTCAATTGGATACGGTGTTTTATGCTAACCCGGTAAGTTTTTCTCTCATTTCGTAAATTGTAAGAAAAAAAACCCCCATTATTGGAATGATGCAAGGATTTTTTGTAACCCTTGCATTCATCCATATTTTATAGGCAACAGGGGAATGTTTAGTGGAAAAACCAAGAAATGTGTCCTTACATCCAGTATTGGGCGAAGAATGGTGGGAATTATGGGATGATAATCATAAATTACCTTATTATTATAATACGGAGACAGGTCAAACTGATTGGAATGTACCTTCGTCTGGAACAATTATTCCCTTAAAAAAGATCCAAAATTCTTCAATCGGAAAGAGATTATCTGTTGTGTTCACTCAAGATGATATTGATATTACTAATATGGCTGCTGTCACTGCTGGAAATGATTCAAAACAAATTAGAACATCAGGAATGTTATTAACTCCTAATAATAATTATTATTATCAACAACAATTATCTGTGGTTCCTCCTTTAAAATCTCATCATAATCATGTAAAAGATATTGATGGATTTGACGCTGCAATTGTCACTACTCCCGCTTCTCCAACAAATTCATCGTCACGTGATGTTGATTCTTTTAGCGAGGAAACTCATAAATCGAAAAATTCTAAATCAATAAATCAAAGTAAGGATACTCTCAATGGATCAGATTTCTCTGGAAATTTATCTCAAAAATCTTCAAATGCTTCAATTGATAGTAATGATTTATCAACACAGGTAAGAAAGTGAATTGCATGTATTATATATGTATTATATATACAGTACATATATATATACATACATGATTTTTATGTATTTTTTGTATGGTATTGGTGTTAATTTATGACAAGATCTATTAAATTTTATACAAAATAAAACCCTGATTTTTTTTTCTTTGTCTTTTGTCTTGTAGGGACAATTGAAAAGGAACAATTCACTTCAAAACAAATTTACGCAATCGCAAACATCATCATCAACATCTATTGCATCTACTCCAACTTCTCGTCCAATAACTCCATCTAGTTTGAATGCAAACAATAATGGATCAGAACCATATGTAAATATACAACAACAATCTTTCAAAATTGTTTCTCCAAATAAATCTTCAATTATAGCCGATAAAGCACGTAAATCTGGTATAAGTGAACCTGTAGTAAATTTCGGTAAGTTTTAACTTTTATTTGTGTTATTTATAATAATTATATATTTTAGGATATAAACTTTGAGGTTGTATAACATAACTTTTATAATCGTGCATTGCATTACATGTCATACCTGCGAAACAATCCACACATTACATATTTTAAATAATGTCCCATACTATATATGTATAATTATTATACAATCGAATTTATTTTTAAAATTATGAACTTGTTTCAGATGCTGCAACTGCAATGAAACCCACTGGAATTTTATATCAAGATTTACAACGGAAAAAGCCAGCTTATCAAATACATACAAGGAAATTAAGTACCGGGTATGTAAATTTTAGAATCTTTCTTTCTCCATATATTTTTTTCTCCTTTTTTTTTTTTTTTTTTTGTGGAGAAGAATTGAATCACTTAAAAAGATCAATAAAGACCAAATGACTTCAAATATATTAATACCGTTTTTTTCTTGTTTTAATAATAGTGAAGTTTTAACTTTACCACCTGAACTACAACAAGAAATAAACAAATTTAGAATTGACGGATTTGCTAGAAAATATTTTACTACTCATAAAAGAGGAATATTCCGAAGAAAAGTTCCCCTAGAAAAAATGTTATTATTTCAAAAGGTAATGTCAAAAAAGTGTGTGAACTAAAGAAGGGAAGGAATATTTATAAACTAATTTGTTATATTTTTCATGTAGGATTCGATTAATCAACCTTTGATGGTACTAAATACTAATATACAAAAAGATGCAATAAGGTGCTTTAAGGTTGTTCAACGTATAATGGGAGATCGATCTAAAGGAAGGTATGGTCCTACAAATGTATTAGAAGATACACAATGGTTATTAGATCGTGGAATACTACATGGAGAATTAAGAGATGAAATTTATGTACAAATTTGTAAACAACTAAATGAAAATCCAAATGGGTAAGGTATCATTACTATTAAACTTAAAGAGAAAAATGGGAAAAAGATTAATTAAATAATTTTATTTTAATAGAGATAGTATAAGGAAAGGATGGGAATTGTTAAGCGTGATAACAGTTACATTTCCCCCATCAAAAAATTTTGAAGCTTATTTAATGCAATTCACTGTGGATCATTTTTCACATGCCGAAAATCAAATTGATATATTGAGTAAACATGTACATAATCGTCTACTGAAAATATGTAAACGGGGTCCACGTGGCAAGGTGTTGACATTAGCTGAAATTGAAAGAGCTAAAGTAAATATTATAATTTAATGATATCATTACGTTATTAAAATTTTGTATTTAATGTGTATATATTATTTATATTATATTTTAATATAGGAAGCACCATTTAATCCTTCAGTGTTTGGAGAAACTTTGGAATTTATAATGAAATTACAAGAAAAATCTTTCCCACAACTTAAAGTACCTAGAATATTACCATTCCTCGCAAATGCTATTTTAGAATTAAATGGACAATCTAGCGAAGGAATATTTCGTGTACCAGGTGACGCCGATTACGTAACCGAATTGGTAAGTAAACGTAGAGAAAGGGAGAAGTTTTTTTTAAAAGAAAAAATTTTTTTTTCCTAAATTAAACTTTTTTTTAAATTAGAAATTGAGGTTAGAAAAGAATAGATATGATATGAGTGGCATAACGGATCCAAATGTACCATCATCATTACTAAAACTTTGGTTGAGAGAATTATCGGATCCACTTATTCCTAATAAATTTTATGATAAGTGTGTTAGATTTTCTGAAGATAATAAAGTTGCTATTGATATTATTAAAGAATTACCTTTAATTAATCAAAGAGTAGTTGTTTATACTATTGATTTCTTACAAGTAAGTAAATAAATTTTTTAAGAACGTAGTTTCTTCTACGGAGATAAATTTAAAACATACTAAGCCATAATTTTTATTTTAACAGAAATTTGCAGATCCCCAAGTATCTAAATTAACAAAAATGAACATTCATAATTTAGCCATGGTATTTGCACCTAATTTTTTAAGATGTCCTTCGGATAATTTAGCTTTAATATTTGAAAATACAAAATACGAGCAAGCATTCTTAAGAACTTTATTATTAAATTTAAATGGTAAAAATTTTTTTGATGATAATTTGAAAGAAAAAAATCATAACAGAGAAGAAAGAAGTAATGTTAATCTGAACAATAATAATGAGGAAGGAAATATAATAGAATATAATGAAAGTAATAAAAGTGAAAATGGTGGTAAAAGTAGTAATAGTAATAATAATAATGGAAATGGAGGTGGACAACAACTAAGTTAGATTTTTATAAAATTATTATAAAAGTAATTACTAATATTTTTTTTTTGTAAAAAAAAATTATTGATTTTTTTTTTATCAACAACGTTGAATTTGTCATTTTTTATTTTCAAAAATTTTAATTTTAAATAGATACAATTGCACTTTCAATTATAAAAATCATAAAAAGACCATTATTTTTTTATTTTATTTTTATTTTTATTTTTATGATAGCGTGGATTCGCTACAGGTCTAGAAGTAACAAAAATAGAAAACTATAAGTGACTATTTCTAAAATTACTAACGAAGTGTAGCTGAGCCCCCAATGTGAGCTGTCTACGCCTAGCGAATACGATAGGTAAAACCGATCCACCCTCTATCTATCTATTATTTTTTTTACATTAGATAATTATTTATCTATAATTAAATTATCTTATCACGTGATAATAATAGTCACAAGAGCCCATAAAAAGGTAACTGACGTAACTTTTGGCCTGAGTTATGCGGTTACACGTGATATCACATGGATGGAATAACTTCCCAGTGTCAAATAGGAATTAATCTGATTAACCTTTATATACACAAATACACAATATGCAAATTAATAAACTATAATCTTAGTTTATGTATAACCAAGTAATTACCAACAACTGAAAGTATTTAGTTTTCTTATTATTTTATCTTAACTAATTTAGCAGCCAAAAAGATCTTACTTAATATATTTTATTAGATTTAATATACTTTAATCCTATACTTGATTTTTATTTTTTTTTTATTTTTTAGATTTAGTATTATATATGAATATAATAGCTTTTAGATTTCATTATAATTTTAGGTTTAAAATATTAGAATATACCTTTAAGATTATAACATTAAATATATTATTAATTTTTTATATATGTATTTATATTATAATATAACAAAAATTATATAATATATATTAAAAATTTTTAAACTAATTTAGTAGTGAAAAAGATTGTAAATTTTTTAAACCTTTTTATAATACTTAATTGCCAATCCGCCACTCAACAATACAAAATTAATTAGTAAATTCGTCACAGATNCTTATATGAATGACATCAATTCACATGTTTTAACTTCAATTTTGTCCCACATAGTCATGCTTAAATGTAACAATAACTTACCAATCAATATTATGAAACCTGGATATGTCACAAAAAAAAAATTTTTTATCTTTTATTATAAAATTCAACAAGTTTACTATGGAGAAAGTCACTATTTCAGTTTATATTTTAGCTAATTTTACAATTTTTATACATGAATTTTATTAGATTTACCAGGTTTTTTTTAATACTATTGAAAAATATATAATATATTNATACTTAAATTAATAAAATAACACTTAAAAAATATTTTTTTCTATTATTTTATTTATTATTTTTTTTGGTACTTTTTAGATTTACCAGTTTTAAAAAGACATATTCAGGTAATAAAATATTCTTTTTTAGTAAATTTATAGTATATTTAAGTTGTTGGACATATTTTTAAGCTAGTGCAAACATCATTNNAAANTAATAGTATTTAATATATAAAATTGCGTCAAAATTAATTATAGATTGCCAATCATTTTATATCGTTAAGTCGCAAATTAGCAATTAAAATTAAAAATTTTTTTTGACAAAATTTACCAAGAAAAAAAATCAATCTACAGATTTTTTTTTTTTAAAGACAAGTAAATTAAGTTTATTATAATTATCAAAATTCTATAAAAAATACATAATTATAGTATGATAAATCATGAATATCCCTCTATATAGAAAAGCATAATTTGTCATGTTGTTACCGACACCTGCTACATATCAGCAGACTAAATTAACACTTAGTTTATTTATATATTTGGTTTAGATTTTAACAACTCCTTATTTCTTTTATATCTTAAATTTTAACTTTCAAACTTCAATAGTTTTCCCTTATGTTAAATAACTTTACATTAAAGAATTAAATTGAGATAATTTTCCTTACTCCACTTCTGGACTTATCATATTAATTAACTCTCAGGTGAACTATGAGCATATTTGAAATAACTTTTAATAATTAATATTTTTTATTTTTTTTTTGAGCCAAAGCTACATACCAAAGCTTCCAAAGGCTATCTGACTAAAGTCAAACCCCAGCCTTTTTATATAATTTAATGTTTTATTAAATTATATTTCACTAAACTATTTGTGATATTATAAATTATTCTACCATTTCTTATAATTCCTACAATGTTCTATAATATTTTATCCATGTATTAAGTCATATGCTAATCACACGTTAATAAACTAAACTATAAAACTATCTAAAATACTATCTAAAATGTAATAATATTAATTCTCATACTGTAAATACTTTAACAGTAATCTTTATGTAATCTACCCCATATCTTCAATTACAGCTTTCCTTTCACTTTAAAATTTGAGTCCACTCAAATCCTAATTATCACTTCAAAATTTAATCTATTCATATATTCTTTTAATAATTCTCCATTTACTGGCATTTTCAATATCTTCCTTTCTATAGTTTTAATTTTATATGAACCTTTAGAGATTATTTCATATATATAATAAGGTCCTTTTTATTTTTCTTCTAGTTTTCCAGTCCATTATTTTTCTTTTGCTATATCGTAATATAATACTTTGTCACCTGTCTAAAATTTCTTCTTTAACTTATTCTTCTTGTTACCTTTAAATTCTTATTTTCTAATTATTCTTAAATTCTCATTATCTCTTATCCTATATAATAAACCATCTTTAATTCTATAATTTTGTTTATTATCTATATTTTTAACTATCTCATTATATTTATCTTCTTTCATTCCTTAATATATTTTCTAGTTCTACTTCAAAGGTAAGATAAACTTCAATTTTCTATCTTCAAATAATACACAATGATAATTTGTATTTTCATGTATAATAAAAATATATATTTCTAATCCAATATTTTCAGTAGTTATTTTGTTCTTCTAACAATCTTTTAACTTATTTATATACCTTTTTCCAACTTTTGTTATCATTTTTAATCCTTACTTATTTATATTTCTCTTCATTCTCATAAACATTTTGATGCTTTTTAAATATTTCAACCATATTCCTATATTTTTCTTTATTCAATGTTTCATAAGATACTTTATGTCCTTCATTACTTTTTTTAGTTTTTTTTCCTATATAATTATTCCAACATTCTTTATTTTCTAAAAAAATTACTATTGCATTATCTATAATATCTTTATATTTGAATATTTCTTTTTTCATCTTATGATTTTCATATGGACTAATATATCCTCTATTAAAACTTTTAGTCTGATAAAAATATTCACAATATGGTGATTTATCTAATATTATTACATTTTTATCTGTAAATTCTACCATTCTTCTATTAATTTCTTTTACAATTTGTTTCTTGAATAACCATTCATACTTTTTTGATAGTTCTCTAAATCTTTCATCATCATTTCTTCTTCTTTTAAACCTATTAAATACTACTTATAACTTGTCTTTCTCTTTTAATCATTTAATTATATTTTTCACTACAGTAGATTTTCCTATACCATCTACTTCATCGATAATAATAACTTGCAGTTTATTTTCTCTTCCTAACTTCTGTAATAATTCTTTCTCTATTTTATTTTCTAAATTTAACAATATTGCTTTCTTATTATTAAAATACTTCACATCATCCTATTTTTCTTTAAATTTCTTAGCATTAAACCATTTATTTCCTGATTTAACATATTTTAATCTCTTTTCTTTATTACAATCCATTTTGTTTATTTCCTAATCTAAGTCTTCAAGGCTTCCTTTTATAACTTTTTCTTCAAATTATAATCTTGACAATGCGTCTGCATTCTTTATTTTCTTTTTACTTCTATAAACTATTTTGAAATCAAACTGCTGTAATTACATTATCCATTATGCTCTTTTTCCTGTCTGTTTTTTTTCATCTGTTAATCCTTTTAAAGCTGCATGATCTGTTATTACAGTAAATTTTCTTCTTACTAAATATTTTTGAAAATATTTTATTGCCCAAAACACAGCTAAACATTCCAATTCTATTGGTGAATAATTCTTTTCTACTTCAACTGTACTTCTACTTTATATGCTATTACAACTTCTTTATTATCTTCATTCATTTGAGCTAATACTGCCCCTATTCCTATTTTAGATCTATCAGTTATTAATATAAATTCTTTATCAAAATTTGAATATATTAAGATTAGTTTCTTTGTCAACTTAGTTCTTAATATATCAAAAGCTTTCTATTATTCTTTCTTCCATTCAAATTATGTATCCTTTTTAGTTAAATTATGTATGTAAAGATTTTACTATTTTTGCAAAATCTTTTATAAACCTTCTATAAGTTCACCACAGTTCGCGAATGTATTCTGACTTATAATGGGTGAGTCAATTCGTGTCAAGCTCATCACTATCAAAAATACCATCAAACACATTACTTGTACTTTCTTTGATTTTCACAATTTCACTTATTTGTTCATATATATTCTGTGTAAATGTTAAAATGGATTAATGGTACAAATACTTCTGATGATGAATAAACTGGAATGTAAGCTTACCATGACATGTCTGATAATATTTACAGAGGATTTTAACTTTTCAATATGTTGAAGTTTTATTGGAAATTCAAATTTTGGACCTGGAAAGATGACATAAAAACTCTCGATTAAATCCTCAAAAAGCATCTGCCTGTTTGTACCTGCTATCTGTAGAAATGCCATATTAATTTTTTTGGCCTGTATATCGGTCAGGTTGCGATTTAATAAGCTATTTAATATCATTGATTTATTTAGGCTGAGCGACAATGGTCATTAATTGCCTTTTGTGACGTTACATTTGATATTTTTTTCTTCTATTATAACAATAATAAGTAAAATATCTAAATGTCCTTTTCCTTCTACAACTAATAGTAAAAAAAAAAAAAAAAGAAAGAAACAGCAGTGTCAACTACAGTTTCTAAGAATGTATTCTCTGAAGGTAATTTTACACTTTTATTTAATGATTTCAATTCTCATCTTTGACATTAAGCAACCTAATTTAACTATAAATTTATTTTTTATAATATAGTGTCATTTTCTTTTAACAAAATAATTCAACAAAATTTATTAATAATAAAGAAAATTGATAGGTTGCTAGCATTATAAAACTCTTTAAGTGTTAGAGTTTCTAAACTAGAAGAAAATAAATCTAAAAGTCATGTGAACGAGCAATTTGTTGAGGTAATAAACAAATAGATTTATTATTTATTTAATCATAAATATAGAGTAATAATACTAATATATTGTATTAACATCTATTTATTAGAATNTTGTTAAAAAAGTGGCCAAAATTTTATTAAAAAAATTAATTTATCCAACTCAAAAAGAATTTCGTGAAGAAATGGAAGAATATTTGTTCAAAAAATACAAAAATTATATTAGTGATTTTACATCAAAATTATGAAATATAACATATGAGAAATATTTTTATGGAAACATAAGTTTTAGTTGAATTAGAAGTTTTACATTATTTATTCTTTTTTTAACCAATAGTTATTTATTATTTTCTGTTAGATTCTAAAACAAATTAGAAGTAATAGAGGAATATTAGCAACTAAAATCAGAAATGCAGTATTTTCTGTATTCAAAGAGCAGCAACTTTCACCTATAAAAATGAATGCACTACTTGCAGCTGTGAACAAATGGAAGAATGGGACAGCCATAAAAAATTGTCATAACAAATTATTCAAACCAATGGATGCAGCAGATAATAAAAAAATCAATAATAATACTTCGTTAAAAATTAGTACTAAAAATGTTGTTAAAAAAATTTGATCACTTTTTGATCACTTAGAACCCAAAAAGACTTATATGACATGCATAATCAAAAAGATTTGGTTAAAAGAATCAAAAGAAGGCAGATCCTCTCCTAATATTCAAATTGCTTTTACAATAGCAGTTTCAAAAAGTTTATTAAATCTGAAGGTTTCCAATATACAATTGAACGAAAAAATTATGAATTCCAGAATAAAATATTATTTAAAAAACTTGGTAGGAACTAGCTCATAAGATGATATCTTCTTTCTTACCAATAATCATTTGAGAAACATGCAGAGAATTTGTGTCAAATTATAATGAATATCAGATAGAGATCCTGCCAGAAAAATTAGAGCATAATAGATTCTGAAAAGAAGAGAAGGAAATTCTTGCAGAAATTATAAAAAAAATCCTTGATGTTTTGAGTGATACATGAAACAATTTAGCATTCGGACCCAAATTCATAGAATTGCAAAATGAGGATACTTATATTACAAATATCATTGTATAGTACCTATAATCCATACCATGTTAAAAAATCTTCCTTTTGGAAAGTCTTTATATGTTAGCACATAAGTTGCATTTAGAAATATTAATGTGGATTCGAAAAGACATTAATTTTTATTTTTTTTTTTATTTAGCTTAAAAAAACAGAATATTGCCAGTGCAGACAAAAGAGAAGAAGGATATTCTAAAAAATGGCCAAATATAATGTTTGTATTAAAATATGGAAAATATATTTATGAGCTTATATATGCTAAATGTTTCCACTTGGTTTGTATTAAGCACAAAAAAAGTAATAATAACGTTAAGTTGTGAAGAGAAGTCAATGATAGAATTTTTTGAACTTGCAAAGGATGTTATCCAGACAAAGATAAGTTTGGAATAATTGGAATTCAAGTTGCTGGTATGTTTTCTTTTTCATATTATACATTTTATCACTTAACAATGTCTCACACAAAAATAGAATATAAATTACATTTCAATATGCTTGTTAGGGATTCGGTAATATTCACCAATATTATCATCTCAAATTGGCAAAAATACCCATTCAACAAGTTGAAAAGAATGTTGTGACAGAATTTATAGAAACTTTATTAATTTTATGGGTATGTTACAATGAGAATACAACTTAAAATTTTATTCAAAACTAATTTATTCATATATTATAGAATATTTTAGTGGTTAATATGAGCCTTATATTTCATACTCAGGTATCTAGATTATGCAAGTATATGGAAAAAAGCTCAACTGTTTCTTCCAATCCAGAATAACCAGTTTATTTTATATATTTGTCATGTATTTATTCTTACTGTATATTATAAATAAAAAAGTACTACTTTATTGTAAAATAATCCTATTTTTTGTATACATCAGACAGTATTTTTTTTTCTTGGTGAAGTGATCGGTGTGACAATTTATCACATGCATGTGATCTGATCAGAGTTAGCAGATCTCCAGATGTGTCATGACATTAACTGTAAATTTATTAATAAAATAAAAGCTTTTAATACTATGACCTATGGGTGAATTTCTTGCGTACAAATTTTTTTTGCGCAAAATTATACTTAATAAAATATTCTATTCTGACTATAAACATATTATTGATAGATTATCCAAAAGTCTTGTCAAGAGAACTTGCCAAGAACTCTTGCACCATTCTAAAGATCCTGTCCCATTAGAATTTATTTCTAAGAAATCTGAATGAATTGAATCCTATTTGGGGTATATATTTAAACTTACTAAATTGAAAATACAAAACTATGACTCAGGAAAAAATATTACGTTCTCAAAGCTGGCCAGAATGTAATGTATTTCTAGCATTACTGGCTATATATATTACAAATAATGGGTTCCAAACTGATAATATCACTTGTGATCATAAAAATGAAAATAATTGCTAGGTTATGAATGAACTTAAAGTGTTATCCCAGCACCTGTTTGATTATAATAAAAGAACCTTTGAAAAATTTATGTGAGATATAAAAAAAGAATATAGAGAGAGGATTAATGCAAATAAAAAATTATGATGTGAAGTTAAAAATCTGAAGATGCTGGTATATGAGGTAAAAAAAAAGCTGGCATCTATGAAATTAGATTTTACTTATTAGCTTGGGTACTTTTTTGCATTGCGCTTTTGCCTTACTTCTATCACCTTTTGCAGATTTAATGGTAATTAAACCTTAGCTGAATTGTTAGAAAATCATCCTCTGGTCTACTAAGATCAAATACCTTTAATTTGTGACTATATGTATGAAAAGCACGTCTGAAATGTATGCTTAGTTAGTGGTGTTCAAATGATATAAAAAATAAGTTTATAACTTAATAAAAAAACTTTCAAAATTCTTAATATGATTGTATTTTTAGTCACTCTGCAAGTTTACTTAAAGGCCGGAAGGGAGGTTTAAAAGTCGTTTTTGACTTTTTTTATAAAAAAATAAAAAAATCCTTCTTTGCCAATTATTTCCAAAATTGGTTAGATTAATTTTAATGAAAAAAAGTGGTTTATTGAAATAAGTCAAAAACGACCTTTAAAATCACCTTTGCTACTCTAAGTAAACTTGCAGAGCGGGCAAAAATACACATATTGCATATTTTTTTAAAAGCTTTATATATTGAGGAAATATTTTTTTTTGCAAAATATTTCTGCGCCACAGTTAGTTAACTGCGCCACGTGCGTATGAAGATCATTTTGTCGATCATCTCCAGAAAGGTACATTTTGAAAACGCGTTTTGTTTGTACTCACTTTCAGATCCTTTCGCATAAAACAGCTTTAATTTTATTTCGAATACTCATTTTAAATGCAAGGACCAGTGGAAGACAACGAAAACAACCCTTTTATCGTCACAAGAACTCAGGTAACTATTTGCGTATAGGACGCCAGAGATTACGTTATTCACCTTATTTTGCATGACCTGCAGGAAATGACCGACAAGCAATCATACTTCGATTTGAAGAATCCTATTGAGTGGGATATCGTCGAGTTCCATCGTTTTTTTCATAGAAAAAAACAAAGATAGACCGGAAAAACTCGAGTACAAGAGGGCTGCAGACAAACTCAACAAGAGTTTGCGAAGTATTGTGAACACGTCATCTAATGTTGATACGATAAGAAAGGCATTAAAACTTCAAGAAACAGCTAAGGTAAGTGTAGTTTTTCCTTGTGCAAATGTGATGTTGCAACTGGATAGAAGTTCTCTTAGGCCGTGGCCATATCAACGGTTTAGTTGGTTTGGATCTCTACGACTACGCGGGAATTCTGCTTGATGTCCCGTTTATGATCCGATGAGTGACGATCGTCGTGGACGGCTAGCTTTTAGCAATAAGGGTACTTTAATTGGGTACTTTAATTGTACTATCAACTGCGACTACGCGGGAATTCTGCTTGATGCCCCGTTTATGATCCGATGAGTGACGATCGTCGTGGCTAGTTGTAACACTTTATTATTTGTAATAACCTACGATTAACTTTAAACTAACAATTACATAGCGAGGATGTCGAAAAGGAGGAGCCTTAGACAAAATTTGGACATCTGTTGAAGCCGAATTAAAAGAGAAGAAGTTAGCAGATCTTCAGGTACTCATGAGAAATATTATTGTCATTTTATCTAATAGAGCTTACATACGAAATTATTTTACTACAAAATAAGTTACATGGACTACTACAGGCAACCCAGGAGAGTCAAAATTATGCGAGTACGTTAAATCGTGGTGCCTTGAATAGGCTAGAGGATGTCATCAATTCAAATAAGCATAAGAGTGAACCTATTCTATTGACTTGAAGAGAAAGATGACTGAATCCGATGTGCCACAAACGCCACGAAAGAAAGGCCCACATGTCTCATTCTTAGCAATCTCACCGCACAAACCGCTCCTGACAAAGAAGACGATGGCAAAGTATGCGCCCTGTAGTTCATGTCAGCTTATGCAATATCATTAATTGCTTTTCTCTTTGGTTGCAGTCTTGCGCCAACAATAATACCAGGTTTGAAATCGCTTGTATCCAATCTTGAAGTTCAACATGAAGGGATTGTCGAGGAAATAATGCGCCATTCGCGCGACCAAATCAAGCTAGTCAGCTTGCCGGAATCAGTAGTTACATGGTTACGTTGTGAGTATTGTAATGCCAATTATACTTTGAAGTTACGAATTTAAGCTGATAGCCTGATAATTTTTGTAGAGTACTGTAGACGAGTTTGATGAAAAGGTGAATGTGCTATTAAAAGATGCTAATGATTATGAAGATGGCTTGCGTATTGTCTTTCGGAGCACATTAATCGACTTGCAAGTATATAATAACTGTTATTAATGCGTTTGAAAATGAAAATACTAACGCGATGTAACCGTCCAAAGTCATACTATGATTCGCCGTTCAAAAAATCACACGATTGAAAGGCATGCATCCGAAAGAAAATTTCTACTAGAACAGGTTTCTCTTCCATTCAAGTATATTGAATATGTATTTGATATGGTAACGTTTAACTGGTATGTCTCGTCTTCATATAGACAGGAATTTTTCTCGTTATATTTATTTATTTTCGAATTTGTCTAGGGTGGAGAAACATATGATGATGACAAAGGCATTGCAATTTGTTGAAGATCCAGACAAGAAAACTACGACTTACAAAGTGGACGCATTGGCTATTGTCAAGAAGAATCATAGAGAGTTTGCAACAATCGAGGTATCTGGCGGACCAATTGAGCAGGATCGTCCTCACACACTGGGAGATACCGAGAAGACGTTGCTGGAAGGTGGTGAAATGCTTCAAGGCACATTACAACAATATCTTGACGCATCTCTTGAAACAGCTAAAAAACTTAAATTTTACACAATGCAATTAATAGGTATATGGTTTTTATTATACTCCCAAAGCATTGGAATTTCGCAGTTAATATATTCTTTGGAAAGGCATTTTCCTCTATGAGATTCTGCTATCATTATTGCATCACTCAAAGAAAATTTATTTTTTGGCATTGCGGTCAACAAAATATGTTTCTTGAATAATTATCCTACTTTTCAAAATACTATAAAGATAATCAAGTATTTTCCCTAAAAAAAAATCCGAATTTTTCGGAATTCTACACTTCCGAAGATAAAAAAATGTGCCACTGAAAATTACCCTTTTAGGCTAATCTGTGACTCGTGCTTAAACCATAATCATATACTTTTCCGAAAGAATTTCCCGAATTCTACACTTCAGAAGAAAATTAATTTACCATTTTTAGCTATAACATGCTAGATAATCAACTATAAAATAATTATTAAATATTTCGTAAAAAATACAAGAAAAATATAGATCACTGTCAGTTATTTTATAAGAATCTTATATTATATGTAATAATAGGGTTTTGCAGCACGAT
>QKYT01000498.1:71026-81821 GCA_003550305.1 Glomus cerebriforme | reverse complement strand
GAAATTAGATCACACATCCAGAAAAATAGGATTTACACAAACACAAATGATAAGAAAATGTTAATGCAAGAAAAAGTTCAAAGAATAATAAATAAAAATAATTTTTTCATTCCTCCGCATAAATTTTTCAATGGACTGCATATGTATGTGTTATAATCCCTTTTTTGAACTTTAATATGCAATTTCTCTGTAAACAAGGAATGAAAGAAACTTGTGCTTGATCTAAATTTTATTTTACATAACAAAAATCTGAATATTTGATATAACTTAAAAAACACAATAATAAATTAATTTTATTCTAAAAACACATATAAAATTTTAAAATTTAAACCTTGATCTCATATATAAACTAAAAATTTGAAATGACCCAACAATTGTGATTAATTCACAGTATCAAAATATGGCATATTGGCTATTCCTCATACACAGAATATAGGATCAAACTCTTTCAAGAATAAAAAAGGGTGAAACTAACAACGGTTTATGATGGTGCAGTTTATTT
Source organism: Glomus cerebriforme (assembly GCA_003550305.1). Lineage (NCBI taxonomy): Eukaryota > Fungi > Glomeromycota > Glomeromycetes > Glomerales > Glomeraceae > Glomus > Glomus cerebriforme. Next base: position 81,319 of record QKYT01000498.1, on the reverse strand, counting down.
TGTTATAAAATAAATCCAACATGTTCAACATCAGACGTTTTAAAAGAATATTATTTTAATTTTATAGTTCATTTATTCTTTGAACTCTTTCAATGTCCCTTAGAATTTTAATTTTATAGTTCCTAATTTATAGTTTTCATATATACCAAAATATATTATTCTTTTGTTAATTATTTTCTTTTTATTTTAATGATTTTTATTAAATACAGTAAATAAATGTTTTTTGCAATTATTAATTGTTTAGTTGATTATTCTAAAAATTAAAAATAAAACTTTTCAGTCTCTCTAATCTACCGTATAGTTCCGAAATTAAGCATTACCCGAAAATAAGCATCTCTACATATAAGAAATAACCCNAAAATAAGCACTCTTTTGATAATAAATTTATGATATCTCGGCCAATATTTATCCTAGAGATATGAAATAACTACCATTGGATTCCACTCATTGAGCCGAATCCAATGAGCTAAATTACATTAATTTCTAATCACTGGATCACANGATATCCTAAATACAAAATTAATATAAATATGATTTTTTNNAAAAAATTATACACCNAAATTAAGCATCCCTATAACAAAAAAAGTGTGCTTAATTTCGGAACTATACGGTATTCTATTTTAACTAATCTAAATTAATTTTATTATTGTTTTGTCCGATTCTATTAGCAATTTCCAGCATTGTTTAATATTCTCTATTCGTATCATTTTGTTTACTTTTTTCATTTTCTAATTTTTCTTATATTTTTTCATTAGCTTTTCTATTTTATTTCATTATTTATGTTTGTTTTTTATTGTTGTTCTATTCTAATTTACATCATTATTTCTTTCTATTCGACATTATAGAACTTGTTAACATTAAATTATCCTCCCATTTTATTTTTTTGCTATACTGTTCCTTTTTTCAAGTTTATTTTTTGTATTCAATTATTGCATTCATTTTTTATTCATAGTTCATAAGTGATCCCAATTATTACTTATTCTCTATGTTATAGTTTTCTTCATTTATACACTTTTCCTTAAATTGTTCCTTCCATTTTTTTTTTCTGATGATTTCTGCTTTTAGCTTTCTCTTCATTCATTTTCATTGAAGTTTTCATTCTCGATAATTTCTTTAGTCTTCATCAATTCTTTACTCATCCATTTATTTAATTTAAGTAGTTGCTTTCTTGTTGTCAGATAGATTGTATATTTGTAATATCTGTAGATTCTTTTGTCTTTACTGTTTAAAAGGTCTAATATGACCACTGCACCTTCTTGTATATTTTGTTTCCCATTTTCTGTTAATAAAACTTTCTTCCTTTGATTTTCCAATATTACATTCTAACAGTTTCGTTAATTTAATTATCTTCTTTTTAGGAAAAAGCGGATTTCAGGTTTTAGTGTTTAGGCATTTTGGTATACTTGATTTTTTGAAATTAAATGAAATAAGTAAAGAGAGAAGTTCTAACCTAAACCAACCAGCCAGTTAGGAGATACTCGACTATCTGACTGGTTTTCCTTGCCTGATACGAGGAAGACCTCTATATACAGTATAAGGAAGATAAGAGGGAGTTTAAGGGGATGATTTTTAAAAGGATTTAAAGAGAAAAATAGTAATTAAATCAGAAAGAAATTATGAAAAATAATAAGGAATATTGAAAAAAGGTGGTATTTATATAATTAAAAATAATAATAATATATAAAATAAGTCAAAATTAATAATTATATTAAACATGATGATTCATTAAAAATGATTTATTACATAACTAAATTTATTTGTATTACAACAATGAATATATAATTGATATTAATAATGATTTTTTAGTAAGATTGAGTTTTTAGTGAAAACCAATCATATGAATATGATTAATTAATAATTTATTTCTTTTTTCGTGTGATTTTGATCTCAATAAAAATCTTATTAATATTTATTAATATTTAATTAAATATTAATTCCAAGAGTTATCTAATTGAGATCTACAAAAAAAAGTTTTCCCACACATAATCAACTGGCTCAGATTGTTATGATGATTTGATGATTCATGCACATCATGACAATTATCAGATGAGATATATTAATACCAGCATATTTTAGTCAAAATGTATTATTATTTGTGTTGAAATATCATTCGTCAAAATATCTAAAATCAAGAAATAATGAAAATATTTCCTAGTTTATTTATTTTTTTTTTTTTGTGAAGAAACTATATATGATAGTGGTGGAGATTCTTTCCAGAGTTACTTCTCAAGATGATCATGAGAACTTACAGAGCAGTGTTATGAATTTGTTTGTCATCTTTTCAAAATACTTTATACTTTAAGCGTTCTGATCAAATTTTAATGCTGGTCAAAAGTTATTTTTTAACTTTTTTTTAACGTTCTTTAACATAATAATTCTGGCTGGTATTAAAATTTGACCGGAATTAAGTTTTGTTATGTTAATTCTGGCCAAATTTTAATTCTAGCCTAAATTAAGTTTTAACCAATTAATAACAAGAATTTCGTTACTAATTATTGATTTTTTAACGATATATGATCTCTAATTCTTGTTTGATAAACTGAGTCGTAATTATTACTTTGTTATGTTATTTTATGCTTTATTAATGGCACATTTAATTTACAATAATTTTGTTAGTATTACAAACTTTTCAGTTATTAAAAAAAATAATTATTTTTACAGAAGTTAAGGATTGAATATCAATGAGCTAAAAGATACTGTATTTATTTTCATTTTATTACTAGATATCTTAATACAGTAATTATTTTACATATAATAAACAAAGATTCTTTGTAAACTTGAAAATAATAAAGGGTATTCATTTAGGGCAAGATTTATGATTATTAATAAATAATCAGTGACATATGAGAACAGAAAAAAATCTAATAATTATAGGGCAATTTTAACAGGAGAATTTAAAACCTACTTTATAATGGAATAGAAGAAAGTTAAACAAAAGAAATATATTGATTTTCTCACAATTTAGAATAAGTTAGTCCATGACATAATGGTTTATCAGTAAAAAAGCAACTGGCCAACATCTCTTCATTTTATTAGTATTCAACTAGAGAAAATAAATAAAAGAAAAAGTCATTTTATTAGTATTAGAATAAATTAGATGAAAATAGCAAAAGAAAATACCTCAGTTACCCAATTTGTGTGGTGATAAAAAAAAAATAAGTTTAGTTTACCATTTTTTCTAATAAAAAAAAAATAGTAATGATCTAAACAATACAAAGTTAAATTTATTGGTAATCAAATTGCTGAGGCTAAAGTTAGATTAAATTTTTTTTATTAGACAAAAATTGCAAACCTAAAGATAAAAAAAAAATTTTTTAATTAGTATAATTTAAAAATAACCCTTTTTTTTGAAATTGCTTATCACCGTAGTTGATCAATCGCATTAAAGTGGAATTTTTGGGCAGAGTTTTATTACATCTTTTAGTTCTGCCCGAAATTCAATCTAATGCTGGTACGGTGTCAATCACTTGCAGTTTCTATATTTTTTTTTTAGTTTGATAATCTATATACAATATAACTTTTGTACTCATCAGCTATTATTTTTTTACAATTGTTTAGCCCGTTTTATGAACTAATTTGATTTTATATTTGATCTATATTTGCATTTAGCAATACTCTTTTTTTTTTATTAATTACCATAAATGGACTAGTAAGGGCAACCGATAATTAATCTAGAAATCATTTTTTTTTATCAGTATTTAAAGAAATGATAAAAATTTTACATATTCTTATAATCAATAAAAAAGGTATACTATGATTTTCTTCTCTTTCTGTGATTATATTTAAAAATTAGAATAAAATTTATAATATATCAGTCCTAGTTCATGAAAATGATAATGATATTAAATGATATTGAAATGGAGTGAATATGATGATGATATTTAGGCAGAATTAGAACAAGAAAATATCAAACAAAATTTTGATAATAAGCAAGAAAAGAAGACAAAATAATACAAATTATGAAAATGAAAGATCCACCGCAAAAAATACAATGTACTTTTTGCTTTGTGTAATTATTAACTATAAAAGATTTATAATATAAATACTGAGAAAGAAATATAGTAATTTTAGAAATAATTTTTTTAACTTTAAATCTAACAACAATTTCGAATTGGAACTTCATTTTTATAACATAAAGTTATCAGTATAGTTATCATATAAAGTTCTTCAATATTTTTCTACTTCTTATAACATTAAACATGATAAATACTAATTTGGTTATACCTATTTTTATTTATTTAAATAAAAAAGGAAAATAAGAGTATGTTGTAGCCCAAATTCTATCATGTCCAAAACTATTAAACCCAGGTTTGATTTAAGTCAGATTTGGCGTAATTAAATCCATGTTTGGTTAATCAATTTTCTCAATTAGGCCTTTATGTTCATGTATAATTTATCAATTAGTTACGAATTTTGAATATTATGGAAAAATCATGAGTCATTAACAAACTTTTTCATATGAACAAATAGCAGTGATCAGAATTTACATAATGTAATTTATTATTGCATAATTGATAATTTTGACTCATTTTTATATTCTTAATATTTTTAATTATATAAATACCTCCAAAATTCCATATTATTTTTTTAAAAAAAAATATTAAAATATCCTTAGAGCTCATTCACCTTATTTTAAAAATACTTTATCAACAAGATGGTTTTCTACCTAATGATTATTCAAAAGTTATTTTTCTTTATCCTTTTTTAACAACTATTTCTTTGCCTTTATATTCCCTCTTATCTTCCTTATACTGTATATGAGGTTTTCCTCTATCAGGCAAGGAAACCAGTAATACCAGTCAGTTAGTCGAGTATCTTCTATCTTCTATCTGGCGGGTTTGGTATTTTTTTTTAAAATTCCTTTAAACTTCACCTTCTCTTCCTTATACTGTATATGGGGTCTTCTTCATATCAGGCAAGGAAAGACCGGTCAGATTTGGCTGGTTTGGTTTAGACTAGAATTCCCTTTCCATTTCCTTATATACTTATTGACTACTTTATTTATGAAACTCATGTAATATAAACACCCATCAAGATTTGGAAAAAATGAAGATTTAATGATTTCAAAAGAGAAATTTGGATTCATTTTATGGGCATAAACAAAGCAGGCAGAAACGGGATGATATTCTACGATTTCCATGAAGAAAAATTAAGTCAGGATAAGAGAATGTGTAAAGATTGTATAATAGGGTGAATATAATACAGAATTTTTTTATTGTCAACAAAATTAACTGGTAGTGAAGTGTATGAAAGACCACAAATAAATGGAGCAAGAGGGTATGAAAAAAAAACATAAAACAATGATGAGAATTTTCATTAACAAAACAAATAACACAATAGTAAATGACAAATTTTCTGAAGAATTCACTATTTAAGGCGGATTGGATGAAATTAGCAATTGAACAAACATTGCTGTAGAAATTTAAATGAAATACTATGTAAATTGAAAGAAGAAGGAAACCAAAGTGTTTGAATTCCTACTATGTAAATTGAAAGAAGGAAACCAATTCCAGGGGGAGCATGGGGTATGGTCGCAAAGCTAAAACTTAAAGGAATTGACGGAAGGAGCAAAAAAAATAAGTTAATATACAATAAATTGATAAAACAAACATAAAAGGAAATTTAGAACAGGAAATTTAGAGTATATATCAAGATTTAAAGTGAATCCAGAATATGAACAAAAAGGGAGAATTAATAATAAATCAAAGTAAACAAATATAGGAGTAAATTAATAATAAACAAATAGTTAAAATTATATGGTGTAAGGTAAATAGAATATCATATGAAAAACTGGGTGTATGGGTGGTATAAAGGACAACAAAAAAGAAATTGGTATAATAACAAAAAATCAGAATTTATAAATAAATACGAACAGTTATTATTTTAGAAACATACAGAATAGTTGTAATATTAATTTTTAGTTTATTATTTAGTAGGAGATATAATTTCACCAATTTTTAAAATTTTTTTTTATTTCAAATATAATATTTCTTTTTATAATTTATGAACTTTATTATATTTACTAAAAAATAATCAATAAATAAAAACCAACATTAAATTGTTTAAAAACATGAACATAATACATTAAATAAATGATTATATCGGTGAGATTATATTATATACTTCTAATATATCAAAACATCTTAGAATTCTATGAATTTATTGTCTGTTTTGAATCCATCTTTTAATGCTGCTTTTATTACTTCATATGTTGCTTTTAAAATTTGTTGTGTTCCATTATTTTGTAATGAATGTAATGTCATACTTTATGTTTGAAGATTTGTTGCGTGCAATTTTGATTGATATAACGTTATTCATTATGAGGCGTAATCTCTTTGCAAATCACATATTTGTGAAATGCTTTTTCATAGTGATACATATAGATGATATAGTGCATTATAAATAAATTCCAAAAGACTTTAAAAAATGACAAGCAATTACAATAATGAAAATACTGATACATGGGTCAATTGATTGAGGAAGGCAGAGGAAGGCATTGCTAAAGAACATATTAATTACCATGATTATAATGAATTTAAAAATATTCAACAAATAAGTTTTGGATCATTTGGTAATGTTTCTAGATTCCATCATTGCATTAAAATCTTTTCACAAATAAGGTATATAAATTATAATAATTCTATTTTCTATTAAAAATATGTATGTATATTTTTATTATTTAGACAAAATTGTTACATGAAATGGAAATATCATTCAATTTTTTAGCATTACCAAAAGAAAAAGTAATAATTTATTAAATGATATTCAAAACAAAATAACAGATAGATAAATTAATTTTTTTTAATTTTATTTATATAATTTAGATATTGGATATAATATTAGAGATTCAAATTATTTTTGATTCTTGAATGTGCAAATAGCGAAACATTGAATAATTATTTAAAAGATAATTTCAATAAATTAGATTGGAATATAAAATTGCGATTTCTATTCAAATTTCTGATGCAGTTTCTTGTATAAATTTTTCTCGATCGTCTAAAATTATAATGGGTGATCTTATATGTCAACAATTATCGATTGAGAGGGATGCCAACAATTCTTAGTACATTAATTGCTTATCTTCCCGATGAATCAAAAGGACTTTTATTCAAGAATGGAATTTTTATTTAAACGCCTACTTTCAGCATTTTGTAAAGTTCTTTCAATTAATGAGATTTATCAAACAATTAATGATGTACCTAAAAAATTACTATTACTTCACTGCTAAGTATAATTGATAGAAATTATTCTCAAAATTTCTTGAAAAAAAATATACTTTTACACTGATACATCTCTGATAAACTCAAATGAAATATCTTTCACTTATTTCAATTGATTGTTTCTAGTCAAACAAGTTGATATTTTATTGATTTATTAATAAATAATCCAGAAAAATAATCGTGTTCGTAACAAATATTACGGTCAGAATATTAATAATTATGATTTACTATGATTACTATGATCTAATTTCAATTATGATTTACAATTAATCGAATAATCAAGTAATTATATATCCTCAATTTTTATAAGAATAAAAACTTTTTCGCATTCAAATATTTAAAAAATTATTTATTGACAAGGATCGCTTAATTTACTAATGTCTGGAGTTGTACATTGTGATACACACTTTTTTACATAGAATGAAATGCAAAAGTTAATTAAGCCATCTAATACCACGATAAAGTTAGAGAGTTCATTAAAAAAAAATCCAATAAATTATGTAAGATTAGTTTCAATATTTTAAAATTTATCCCTCCATTCCTTCTATGTATTACTTTCTATTCATATTTAAACAGTAAGTTCTTCAACTTTGATAATCAACTTAACTTCAGGTGATCCAAAGATACCTTCAACTCCAGCAGAATATATTGGGTGTCTAGGAATGATGAAAGTTCTCCAATAGGAATAGATTTAACAGTAAGGGATACATCAGCTGAAAAAAAAAGAAAAGAATAATCTTAATCGTATTGAATATACAAAATTAACTAGTTTAAAAAATGAAAATAATTAATTTTGAATTATTTCTTACTCAAAAGAAAATTATATTAGATATTAAAGATTAACTATTCAAATGATTACAAGAAGCGAATGTTTTCTTAATAGAATTCTTACAATGAGTCATTTTTATTGTTCTGTCATACATTAATAGGGTTTTTAAGAAGAGTTAAGTAGTCAAGTATATACAATATTGGATTTAGGAAAGATAAAGTGTATAATATATCATGATAAGATAAAGGATTTTTATAATTAGCTCATTTTTAGATACTTACATACATCAGATCCCATATGATTGCCAAGAATTTTATCACTATCTTTAATCTCATAAGAATTACTATATTCACCAGAATCACTAAGAATTAATTAAATTCGTATATCTTGTTAATACTTACTGACTTATCAATCCATTTCGAAATCAATTCAGTATGTTTAGATGCGATTATTTAGTATCAACTCTTTTTGTACCAATTTTATTAGATATAGTCTGTTTATTTGGCTTATCATTACGATCCATAAAATATTTAAACGAATTTTCGCGTAATTCTTTGGATATAATTTTCTTATAAGGATATAGTACTACATTATTAAATGAGTTGAATTAAAGAATTTAATGAAATCAATACGTGGTTGCAAAGCGTTCTTTAAAATATTAAAATTATTTTTTGAATAATTTGCAGGGTCTGAAAAAAGTTCATTTAAAGCACATGTTCCAAACTTGACACTCATTTGAATAATTAAATTTTTTCTGAAATTGTAATAAAATCAAATTGAATTAAAATTTTTTTCTGGCCAATTTTTTTTTTTACAATCAAAAAGGATTGTAAATGAATGAATAATAATTATAATAACGTAACTTAAACTTTCAAGGTTATTGTACGACCATTATACCAAAGAATAATTACTAAAAATGGAATAATCATATAATTATTTATTTTCTTTTAAAAAATAAGTTCTCGTTGTTTAAACTTTCAAATTTGAATATTTTGATTGCAAATCTAATTGAAGATTTTTTTAATTCATTTCATTTGTAAATAAATTCATCAATAAAATCATTGATAAATTAATTTAGCTTGTTTAATTTTCATTTTTTTTATTCTACTTTTAATATGTCGATCTTTAATATTTCACGCAGTAAAAATTTAAAATCGTTACATAATATTTGTTACACAGAATTTGAAATTCGGATGCATAAAAAGAAAATTTTTTTTGGCACATTTTTCTTTTTAAATATTATTCCTGTTCTCTAGTTTCATGTAATAAAATTTATTTATATTCTTTTTAAAATAAGCTATTGAACTATGGAGTATGAAACATGTAAAGAATGTAAACAACCTAATACTGGATATAGATGGTGTAACACATGTAACGCAAAACGATTTCAACAAAATTTCAAAAATTGGACCAGTGGTAATGATGATATTGACAAATTTATTCAACATACTCAGCTATCAGCAACTGATAATTATAAAGTATTAGAGTGGATACCTTATGATAGATTTTATGATATTGAATATATTGCAAAAGGCGGGTTTGGCAAAGTGTATAGAGCAAAACGGATTGATGGATTTATAAATTATTGGGATGATGAAAATCAAAATTGGAGAAGAGCATTTCGAAATAATTTTGTAGCTCTAAAAAGTTTAAATAATTCAAAAAATGTTACATTAGAATTTATCAATGAGGTATAAATTAATTTACCATTTAATGAATTTTTGAAGTATGGTTTTTACTAATTTATTTTTTATAAAATGTACAAATTTAGATTACTTCTCATCATAAACTTCTATATGCGGATAATTTACTTTTTAATAATATTATTAGACTTTATGGAATAACTCAAGATCCAGATACAAAAAATTATATGATGGTTTTAGATTATGCAAAAAATGGCAGTTTACGAAATTATTTAGATACAAATGTTAATTTAAGTTGGTATGATAAAATTGGCAATTTATATTGTATTGCAAATGGGCTTTATAAAATTCATGCAAATGAGCTCATTCATCGAGATTTACATATTGGCAATATACTTCATAGAGGTAGTACTTGTATAACTGATATGGGATTATGTAAACCTGCAGATTATATTGCAACAGAAAATACAAAAAATAGTNNATATGGCNTTTTACCTTATATTGCTCCTGANATNTTAAGANGNCAAAATTATACCAAAGCTGCTGATATTTATAGTTTTGGTATAATTATGTATGAAGTATTTTCTGGTTTACCTCCTTATCATGACGTAAGCCATGATCAAAATTTAGCATTAAAAATTTGCCAAGGACTTAGACCAAG
>QKYT01000498.1:48493-65199 GCA_003550305.1 Glomus cerebriforme | reverse complement strand
ATGATGATGATGATAATGATGATGATGATGATAATGATGATAATAATGATAATGATATCAATGATTGTGATTGTGATGATGATGATGATGATTATGATGATGGAGACGATGATAATAATGATAATAATGATAATAATAATAACAATGATGATATTAATGATGATGATAATATTGTAATATTGATAATGATGATGATGGAAGCGTTAAAGCATATTTTCAGTTGTTTATTAATAAATTGATAATATCATATTCATCTCAATTATTTTTTAAAGCAACCTAAACCCAAGTTTGTAAAACATACAAATTCTGAATTATTATTTACTCGTACACCTAAAGTTAATTTACCATAGGTTGAAATAAAAATGTCATGGGAAGGATTTTTTTAAACATCTCGTGAATTAGATTTTGGTGTATAGAGAAAATTGGTTTGAAAAAGAACAATAGTAGTAATTGTACTTTTTTCAAGATTTTATGTGTGCCTTTTTTTTATGCAGTAAATACCTACTTTTGAAAGGAATATGAAAAAATAAAACCAAATTTATTTATTATGAAGCCAGAAATAAACATAAGGTTCAGTTTACTATGAAGTTGTAATGCAAGTGTTGATTTTAGGTGCATTCACCAAATTCAATTGGATTGGATTGAGTCGATGCCTCAATCCGATCCATGTTCACAAATTACAAAATTGATTTAGATTGAATTGAGCCGATCAACTGGATCCATTTGGATTGGATTTCCACGATTGAGTATACCAGTTAACTACTGCCTACCTGCCTACCATGCTCCTACCACCACATGTTAACCCCTATGACCTCCTATATAAAAAAAAAATTTTTTATTTCATTTAAGAAAATTTTTTTATTTGAGCAATGGAAACACTTTATGCTGATGAAACTTTTAATAAAAATGATAATAATGCACAAAATCCACTAAAGATAATAATAAAAAAAAGTCTTGTCATTGGGATGACGATAGTATCAAACTTTTGCTTTCATTTTTAATAGAGTGAAAAGAAGAAGTAAATCAACTAAGTACAAAGTGAGATGATAGTGGTAATACAAAGGCAAAACTTTGGCAAGATGCATCAACTATATTTCTTAATAGTAATTGCAGTTAAATGGAAAAATATAAAAAAAAATATAAGGTGAACTTTTATTAATATTCTTAATTTTTAAGCTTCTTCTGTATCCTTTATTAAAATATTTTATTTGATGACCATCGCTGCTCAAAAATATAAAATTTACGTTAAAAATTTAACGTAAATTTGACGTTTAAAGTGTTCAATTACTGTCAGATGACAAGCACATTCATTGGAGGTATGTTTATCATGCTTATAAACAGTAATTGGACGATTTCGTTTTATAACAGGTAATTTGTAGATCTTTTTTTAAAAAATTATATATTTTTTGATTTTTATTGAATAAATAAAATTATTTAGTATATAATTAAAAAAAAAATCAAATAGTCTAATTGTTGGGATGTGAAATAATTGTGAGATATATTATTTAAAGACATATTCGGTTCGATTCCTTATATAAACAAAAAAAAAGGATTTTTTATTAAATATATTATCAAATAAAATTTTCCGTCAGTATCACGTATAACTAACGGTCTGTGGACATCCATTATTAACGTCCAACCTACGGAAGGTCTGACTTATGGTTATCAGACCTCTTGGAAACTTAGTGATGTAGGATGATATGGACCAGAACAAAAAGTCTGGCAATAATCCTATTGAAGTATGATATAAAGCAGAAGTGAAGGAAATACTCAATGGAAATCGTTCAAGTTTGACTTCAAAGGTATTAGATAGTAGTTTAGATCTAGAAGTTAGTATCGAAAAAGAAGATGTCCCATTTGATGAAGTTACTAGTCGAGGTAAATGAAAAAATAAATCTACTCAAGAGGAATCACGAAAAGCTAAAGATCTGAAGTAAGTAAGGTTAAAAGTATGTTGGAAGATCTTATATACCAAAGAAAGGAAGAACAAGAATATAAAAGAAAGGAATGAGAAAAGAGAAAGGTTGAGCGAAAAGAAAGAGAGGAACGAAGGCAACAGGAATTTAGTTTACTAATTTCTGCTTTGAATTCTATGAATAGAAATATGATTTTACCTCATAATAATGGTATAATTTAATAGTTACAGTAATTACAAATTATCATACTTGTTTGGTATACTAATTATTTTATATAGCTCCTTTTTATTATCAAACAGGTTCATTTGATACACTGCAATTCATGAGTACTTCACATACTAATACTCTACAGATTGATCCTGCTCTACAAATTGAACGTACTCCACAAATTGACCATACTTTACAAATTGAACGTAATCATTCATCTACAAATTGAACGTATTACAAATATTTTCTTATCTCAAAATTTAGATGAAATTTAATCTGTTATTAATAAAAGGCAATTTCTCAAAAAAAATGAATTTATTCTGATATTTCATTGTCACTTTCATCTTCACTATAACCAATCATATTATATCTGCGTCTTCTATTGTCTCTTAATATTTTTTTGTTCCACAAATAATTTGCTAAATTATCTCTAACAGAATTAGTTACATTATAAGTATTACTATCATTTAATAAAGTCTGAAAATGATTCTGGTCATCAAAATATTCATCATCATCTAGCATATTTTCCTGCCTTTCTTTGCAAATATTATGTAAAATACAAGATGCTGTTATGATAAGAATAGCTGTTTCTAATGACGTCGCTATAGGATTGATAAGACATCTGAATCTTAATTTAAGTTTCCCAAATGCTTGTTCTACACTTATCCGAGTTTGAGATATGTTTGGTATTATAGTAAGTCTGTATTTGCGTTAACCTTCCATTGTCACGATAGACCGAAATTTTTATTAAATATGAACTCAATGGTTATAAGTTGACTTCAGCTATGGGTCTTAAAGATGTTTTTTCCGTTGACCCCCAAAAGGTGTGATCCATGTCCTCGTGCAACCACCACCGCCCACCACCACTGGTAAGTGTCTCCCAATGGTATGGTGTAAGTAACCAATTTTGGCAAGGATAACCTGCATCACCAAGAATGTACACGTTTGAAGGAATAACAGAAGAAGAAGAATCAAGCATATGATATAAAGGAGAATTACGAAATATTCTACTATCATGAGTTGAACCAGGATATCCAACAAAAATATCAATAAACTTTCCACATGAATCTATAACTGCTTGCAAGTCAACTGAATAAAATCCTTTTTTATTATAATAATCCATAGAAAATTCTTTAGGGGCTTTGATTGGTATATGGCTTCCATCAATTGCTCCTATTACATATGGAATACCAGCTTTTCTTTTAAATTTTCTTGCAATATTGCTAAATTCGGTATGACTATCAGGAAACCTAAAAAAATCACAATAATTGATATTTATTTATTAATTCAATAAAACTTTAATTACTATTAAATTCTTACCAAATTTTTGAGGAGAGAAAATGATGTTTAATTGCATGTAAAACTGATCTGATAATATATCATATAGTTGACTCTCCTAATGCAAATAACTGTCCAAGTGTTCGATAGCTTTGACCAGTAGCTAAAAACCATAAAGTTAGTAAGACTTTATGTTCAACTGGAAGTCTTGGTGCTCCTCTTGAACTGTTTCTTTATAATAATATGGGAGCTACTTCAGTACACAGCCACTCAAATGTAGTTTTTGTTATTCTAAAATGACGCTTAAATTCTATATTATCCCAGCTGTTACATATATTATTAAACCAACAAAGGCTACGGCTTCTTGTCTGTTAACTGTTCTTAAAGAATTATTCCTTTCAATAACGCTTATACATTCATAAAAAAGTGATAAATCATCATCATCGGTTGTTTCTTCACAGGATGAGTCAGTTTGGTCTAAAAAAATTAAATATATAATTGGAATAATTTATAGAACGTCTTTGGATATTCATTCTTTGGTTTAAATTAGATCGCGTTAAAGATGCTTAAGATGTGATACAAAAATCAAAAATCCAATCCACTTATATGTGAACACGGATTGGATTTTAAGAGGATCCGATCCATCCAAATGGATTGGCAATCCAATCCAAATCCAGTCCAATTGAATTTGTGAATGCACCCTTTGTTTAGCTTTTAATTAGGGATGGCAAAAAACATGTTTTAAAACATTAAGCACTTTAATAGCCTTTACTACGTAATACATATTTGCAACAAAAATCACTTATAAGGTTGCTTAAAAATACTTAAAATTTATTATAATAATCATGTCGATCAATGTTTTAAAACAAAAAAAAAACGTTTTAAAACAATAAAAAACCGATTTAAATTGTTTTAAAACATCTTGTTTTAAAACATGTGCCATCCCTACTTTTAATGCTCATAGAGCAGTTTTGCTATTTTTAAAAGTTTTAATGAACAAAATACCCAATAAGAGCCTATAACTCTCGACTTTAAAAAGAATTATTATCCCTAAGCATGATGTAGTGTCAGACCACATGAGACGCATTAAATACATTTTAAAATATGCGTATGACAATATAATCAATCAAACAAGTAATATAATAATATAATTTAATACTTCCAAAAAATTTAATTGACTCGCCCTGACAAGATCATGATGCTGATATTGATATATTTAATTAAATAATAATGGATTTTTTTTTTAATAAAAAAAACTCTTGTTCCTTCGGATGTTTCTTTAAGTTCTCTAATAAATCAGTTTTTAAATATAATCCTCTCAAAAATAATCCTCTCAAATATAATCCTCTCAAAAATAAATCTCTCCAATATAATCCTCTCGAATGTAATCCTAATCCTCTCGAATTTAATCCTCTCGAATACAACCTAATGAGCAAAAGCAAAGCCCAAGGTTTGTAGAGTATGTATTAGTTTTTCAATCTGATCAAGTCTACTAACGACCAGTATTATTATTTTAGAAACCGCAGGAGATACAGAAGATGAGATTACAGAGATCGTAGCGCAAAAGAATGGTTTGTCTTAGCAAACATTAGTTTATCCGGTCTAACCAAGTTTACTAACGACCAGCACTCTTATTTCAGTTATTAATGTCGAAGAAGAAATCGCTAGTCCGAAAGCTGATCCAAAGTTGAGTCCAGGAGAAGCATTATTAAAAAAGTTATATTTTTGGATATACTTAATAAAGGAAGGAAAGAAGGAAGGAAGGAAGAGCGTAAAAGAGAAGTATGTTCGCTATATATTTATTATTGTGACTTTACTATGCTTTGTATGCTTTGCTAAAATTATAATAGTTTTTTTGACATTTTTTTTCATCTTTAAAATAGAGATTTTACGTAAGCTTAGTTATTGGTCTTGTAACCGTAATTGTTGCTGCACTGATCAATACACAAGACGCAAATATAATTAAATATGGAACTTTATTATTAAATTCGATTGTTTATGGAACTCAACTTCTTTGGGCAGGAGTGGAAGCTGTAAGAGAGAGTTCAGATAAGAAATTAATATATTATAGTTATACACTCCTGCCCTTATTATTCGGTACTCTAGCCCCAATATTTTTAGGAAAATTTCTCGTCACCATTCCTCCAACTGTCTCATTAACGTGGGTAGGGGTTGGTGTATTAATTTCTAATCTTGCAAGAGATTTTTTTTTTTTTGTAACTGAATTACACATGTACTATGAGTGCCATAATAAGCAAAAAACTAATTAATACCTGATATCTTTTTGCTTGCTTATTGTAATGCTGTGGTCATATTAAAGTTATTTTTTGCTGGCATAACGTACAAGTTACTCACCTGATTTACTTTTTTTGGCTTCGAGCATATGTACACTGGTGTCACAGTTGGTCCTAGAAAAATCTTATTTTATTTTATTTATATTGTATCTTTAAACATTCGTCATCAAATTATATAAGAATAATTAGTAGCGAATTATGATAATACATTTTAAAGATAATAAATTTCTATCTAAATATCCTATATATAGAATTATAATTTTATCTATTCCTATTTAATGTTTCCTTTCCTAGAAAAATCTGCATTATTACCAAAACGAATTCGCTCATGTTTAAAGACGTGTTATATCAACTTCTCTTGTCCCTAGCTAGCCCTAGTTCGACCCTAGTTGAAATTTTACTGGAGACACTACTAGGGTCGACTTTTTGATTTTCTGAGGCTGTTTGATTTCTTTCTTCTATCCTTGTCCCTAGTGCTGTCTCTAGTGTCTAGAAAAAAATTAGATTTTTAAAAAAAATCTATTAGGCCGGGCAAAATTAATTTTTAGATTCTCGTGGCCCGGTCTTTAACTCTGCTTTTTTAAGTTTTAGGTAAAAAAAATTAAATCATAATTTTGTTTTAGCACGTGTTTTGAAAATCATCGTCCGACACTTCCTCGCAACTTAAATCACGAGATATAGATCAGTAGCAACTAAGCCACCAGATTAATCATTATATAGATCATTATAGACGACGCTAATTTAATCTCACAGCTCATTTGAATCATGTCACATAAAAGCGAGTCTTTTTTCACTCGCTCTGTTTCCTCACTTCTTCACTGCCTTCCATAAAACTTTTCTTAATCGTAAAAATGTCTCTTTAATGGAATGAACAACTCCGTATTCTCATTGATGAATGAAAAATGGTAATGAAGAATACCATCAAACCCCTAGACGTAGCAAGAGAATCTTCTGGGAAGAAATAGTAAATAAGTTTAACCAAATGTATAATACGAATCATTTTACTGGAGAAGACTGTAATAAGAAATTCTTAGCTCTAACTCGAGCATACTATGTAATTAATATATACTTAACCCAATTCTGATCTGATATATTTGGTATATATAGACGACTAAGGCCTATAAGGAAGCTTAAGGCAGTAACTAAAAAGAAAAGAAGTCTTGTTGGAGAACGTTATTATGAAGAGTTCTCTACAGAATTTTGGAAAGAACCCGGTATTTATTTTCATGATATTTATTATTTCTAGGAATACAACGCTCTACGACATTATCTAACACAGCCACCCCCCACAACAGGTAGACAATCAACATCCTCATCAACACCTTCAACAGCCGTAGCAGATGGACAATTATGTTTTGAGAATTTGAATCCTTTCGAAGCATGGTCTGATACTTCTTCCACTAAACAAACTGAATCATCAAGACCCGTAACATCTTCTATAGAGACTCCAGTAGTTTCAATACCTGTTACCCCTCATTCTCTCAAAATGCAAAAGTAATTAATATTACTATTAATTACGGTGGCAATGATTCCAAAGAAAACAAACAATTCAAAAGAATAATAAGAAATAGAGTGTTTTTTATTAGTAATGTATGTATAGCGCTTAGCAACTTTAGAATAGCATTTTTTACAACTATAGCTACTGTATGTTAATAGAAAATGAAAGCAAATATAATTAATAAATATTAATATCACTTGTAAAACTCACAACACGCTTAAAAATCAAAATAAAGCTCTTTATTATATTTTTGTAAAGTAATATGTGAGAAAGGACCGGTCGGCTAAGTAAAAAATGAATAAAAAAAAATGATAGATTGAAAGACTGGAGATTGAAATAAATGATGCTATCAAAGAGGAAGAGAGTTCTCAGATCCTAGGTCATAAATGAGAATCTCAGCATTAAGTTATTTCGCAATATTATTACCTCCACCAATATTACCGCTAACGCTACCGCTACTGCTACTGTTATTACTACTGCTACTATTGGAAAAACTAACTGATTTTTATTTCCCTTCTTTTCAATCCATTCGATGATTTTATCAATAGAAGTTCTTCTTGTGATTTTTGATGATGATTAAAACTAGCTAATGTGCTAGCGCTAAGGCCGATTTCGATTGATAAAATGTTGTACAGTTGCATTGGAGAATGACTTTCCCTTTTCCTCCTATTATTAAAAAGGACTGTAAATTCGACCCATATTCATCCGTATATTTGGAATATTGTCTCATGGAAACGTGACTTGTAGAAGTCATTATTTGAATTAGAGATTCGCCATTAGATACTACAAAATTAGAGATATATAAAAATCTTCAAAAGTGTGAACATCATATTCAAATTGCAGAGGATGGATGTCATTTAAAATTAAATAATGATATGGTTACAATAGTATTATAAGAATAATTAAAAGTTTATTAATTTTAATGGGCAAATGTATATCTCACAGTGCGATATCATTATTCATCGCCTCCAATTTGTCATCCCCTGTGTCACACCCTCCGATTTTCATTTTTACTATTTATTCTAGGGACAGAAATTTTTTCGAGATGTGAAATCCTATTTGTCACATGTTAATCGTCACTTCCTTAATTTTGGCCGAAAATTTTAATTCTGGCCAGAATTTCTATTTTTGGAAGGCGTCTAAAGCGGAGCAGAATCACGTGACCATAGTGAATATCTGTTACCCCCGCGTCACACCTTCATTTTCCATTTTTCCTAAGTATTCTAGGAACTTAGAATTTTTTCGATAGGTGAAATCCTGTTTATCACCTTTTATTTGTCTCATGTATAATTTCTTAATGCCATAATTCCGGCCAAAAATTTTATAAAAATCACGTGATTCTGCTCCGCTTTAGACGTACCTATTTTTGGACACTCGGGTAACGTTACATGATCCAAAAAGGCAATTTTGTTTCTCGAACTTTAGGTTACACGAGAATCCCAAAAAAGGAATTTTCTTAATTTCGGCCGGAATTACCGAATTAGGAAAATTCCTGGCGATGTATAAATGTCCACCCCCATGCTAGAACCAGATTTACCCATATTTTAATTTCAAATATTTACGCCAATATTTGTCGATCCATTATCTTTTTTATTTTTGTTAGCTTAATCGAGTTAGTTTGTCAATTTGTGCTAGCTAAATACAATGATTTAATTAATTTAATCATCATGCATGCTTTTTCTTCGCAATTATCGTTATAATAATTTCATAGACACTGATTAAACTTTTATAAAAAAAAAAAATTATCACAAACATAAATTAGGTTATTTACTGTATATATCTCTAAAAATTCATTTTTAAATAAACAACAATTATTATTATTTTATGAAATGAATGATACTTATGATACTTTGAAACAAAGTATAACCGAAAATAATCCTACAATAGGAAATACAATTAATATTGACACTACAATAGAAAATAATAATAAAATTAATGCTCGAAACTTATGGAAAAAATGTAATGGAGATTATCAGGTAAATGATTATTGTTATTAACAAACATTATAAAAATTTAAAATAACATTAAATAATATTTTATCATTAATTTTAAAAGTGGCATTCTTCTATTGATTCAACTATTAAATCAGGAGAAGTTGGTGATTTTGGTAAAAAAGTAATTTTTATAGAAGACAGAGAAAAGAGAAAAGAAGTATATGGAATATGTGGAGAATGTAATGAACCTGGTACAGGAAGGCGTTGGTGTCAACCTTGTAATGCTAAAAGATTTAAGGAAAACTTTAAGAACTGGACTAGTGGTAATAAAAATATTGATGAATTTATACAACAATCACAACTTAATGCTGTATATTATAGAAAATTTCTTGAATGGATACCTTTTGAAAATTTTGAAAATGTTACTTATATTACCAGAGGTGGTTTTAGTAAAATTTATTCAGCTGACTGGCCTGAAGGATTTATTAGATTTTGGGATATTGAAGATCAAGAATGGAATAGAGATCCAAATATCAAAGTTGCACTAAAAAGCTTAGATAATTCATTTGATATAAGCACAGATTTTTTAAATGAGGTAATTAAAATAAATTAATAGTTTACTTTGTATTAATTATTTTATATTATCATTATTGCATTCATTAAAATTTATCTTTTATTTAGATTAATTCTTATATTTCAGAATATTATTTCTGTATTATTCGATGTTATGGGATAACTCAAGATCCAAATACTAAAGATTATATGATGATTTTAAAATATTGTAAAGAGGGAAATTTGAGAAAGTGGGTAGATAAAGAAAAGAATCTAAATTGCAATTTTAAAATTAAAAATTTAACAGATATTATAAGTGGGCTTGTAGGTATTCATAAAGCTGGAAAAGTTCATAAAGATTTTCATTCAGGAAATATATTATTTATTGATCCTTGCACTCCAATAATTAATGATTTAGGAATGTGTCAACCAGTACATATTGAAAATAATAAAAAACAATCAGTTGAAGGAGTTTATGGAGTAATGCCATATATGGCACCAGAAATTTTACGTGGATATCAATATACAAAAGCAGCAGATATTTATTCATTTGGAATAATAATGAATGAATATATTTCAGGAGAAACTCCTTATAATGATATTCCTCATGATCATGTTTTGGCTGTTAAAATATGTAAAGGATTTAGACCAAAGATTTCTGAAGATACACCAAAACTAATTGCAGATTTAATTCTTAAATGTTGGGATGTTAAAATAGAAAATAGACCAACCGCTAATGAATTATATCAAATATTAAAAAAATGGTATGGTGAAAGATTTGATAGTAAAAGTGAAATTTATTCTCAAATAATGGAATGTGATAAAATTAGAAAGAATAAATTAAGACACCGACCAAATGAGAAAAAGTCTAAAAAAAAACATCTTCAAACACACCCGCAAGCAATTTACACTAGCAGATTTTTAAATTTCAAAAATCTTCCAGAGCCAGTAAATTCAACAGATTTATCTTTATTTCAAGGTAATTTTTAATTTTTTTTTCCTTTTTTTTTTTTGACAAAAAGAATAATTTCGTTGATAATTTATCTTTTTTTTAAACAGATTCCATTTCATCAATATCAGCACCTAGTAAGTACATAACATATATTCTAAATATATCAAAAATTGTTAATTATTATTTATACTATTATTTAATTTATAGTTTCTGAATGCCTTGATTGTGAATTGAGTGAATTAGGTAAGATGAATATTTATATTTATAGTTTTTTAAACTATACATAGTAATTTATTATTTTTTTTTTTACTTTTAAATAGATCTCAATCAAGATGATGATGAATGAATTTTATATTAATTTTTTTATCTTTTATTATTATATTTATTTTCAAAAAAAAACATATATATATATATATATTCAAAAGAAAAAAATATTTGAGACGAAAATTTCAAATTATTATCACATTTTTATAACTTATTTTTTTATTAATAATACAATTAAAAATTTTTAATATATACTACATAGTACATACTGCATAAAAAAAATATTTCACATAAAAAATTTAAAATCATAAATTAAAATGGTAGTAAATAACATTTATCCTCCCGTCTTATTTTTTTATTGTAATCATCTTAATCTCTCCTTTATTAATGATCTTATTTTCATGATAATAGAGATACTATCCAGATGTTTTCAGTTTGTTTATTTCAATTCACGATAAGAACCTTTATATTTTTTTCCTAGTTTTGGCGCAATATCTATTTTTATCAATTAACTATTCTTCTTGAACTTTCTTCTAATTATTTTGCGAAACACTTTATCTTCATCTATTCGATATGAGCTTTCACTACCACAATAACAAATATCCGACCAGTGGATATTTTACTATCAATAGTTTTATCGATATAATCACTTTATAAATATATATTTTCATTTTTTACAGACAGAATTTGAAAATTTATGGTTTAATCCAAAATGTTTCAAAAATTCAATGTTTAGAATTGTCGGTTTGAATTACTTTAAAATAAATTTTAATTTTTATACATATTATATAAATTTTGACAAATTTATTTAAGGAACTTGATGATGAATACCCGATACCGAATTTTTAGAATTTAATTATTATTGTAATTTTAAATTTTAAAAACCAATATTAATTTTATTCGAAATAAAAAGTTATCATTATCAAATACAAAAAATTATAATGATTTATTAGTCCGGAGCGTAGCGTAGGACTATTAAAGACTAGGATCGGTGACACAAAAATGTCCGTCTTGTCCGCACTCATGTGATGCGTCGTGATTGGCTGTATTTGTTACACGTAAAACTCGTGTTCATGTACTATTATTTTAATAAATTTTTACTATTTATTTGTTTTATTATAAAAATATACAATAATTATCAAATCCATTATTCGTTATTCACTTCACTAAAAGTATCATGTGTAGGGCCCGCCTTTGGCAGGCCCTACACATGATCATTAATTGTTTAAATTTATTCTGGTTAGATTAGAGTTATATCTTAAAAGACATTTATAAGGCATTTTTTAAAAAAAGAGTGTGAGAAAACAAGAAAATTTGAAAGATGAGTAAGAAAGCGCTAATATTTTAAAAAAGTGTGCGAAGAAACATGTAGAAGGATTAGGATTTAGAGAGTTAGGATATTTGCTTCTCATGTGTGGCGGCAAATGTTGATCAAATATTAATCCCTCCGGACTCAACAACGGTTCCTGGAAACGTTCTCTACCTAATAATTATACAAGACTATAAATTATACTAACATAATATAAATAAATATAATAAATATTCTTCATACTCAATATTTTATACATTTTATTTTTAAAAAATTTCCCTCTTTTTTATTCTAATATTTACTTCATCTGGTTGATTGAAAATAGCAAATTTAATTTTGATTGGATCATCTTTAACTAACTCAAAATCGAATTTATAAACAAGTAAAGCTGTTAAAACTTTCAATAAAATCATTGCTAATTTTCTTCCAGGACATATTCTAATACCACCACCAAATAAAATAAAAGCTTTAGGATTATTAATTGAAGAAGATTTAATGAAACGTTCAGGATCAAATTTTTCAGGATTTTCCCAGAATTTTGAATCAGAATGAGTTCCAGAAGCATTAATAATAAAATGAGTATTAGCAGGCCAATTATAACCAGCAATTTCATCAGATACGTGATTATAACGATCAATAAGAGGTGTAAGTGAACTTAAACGAGAAGATTCTTTAATTACAGCTTCAATATATTTGAATTTATCAATATCTTCCACTTTAATTGGACGAAGATCTTTTCCAAGGATATCTATAACTTCAGCTCGTATTTTAGTTATTACTTCAGGATTTTTAATAATATAATATAATAAAAAAGTAAATAAATTAGCGATTGTATCAACACCTGCTCCTATAGCTTCCGATAAATTAATTAATAATTCTTTATCATTCAATGGACGTTGATATTTTGGATCTAAATCTTTTACTCTACTCTTTGAAACATTAATATCAAGATCAGTATTAGCGGTTAAAAGTAAAGTGATCATATCATCCCTTAATTGGTCTTTTGGAGAATTTTCAATAATCTTTTTTTGTTCAATAATAATATTATTTATATAATTCCAAAATTTATCCCTATTATTAATATGATTTTTAGCTATTCCTTTAAAAATTGGAATATATTTTGCGAATGTACCAAAAAATAGATGAAAAGTATAACCATCCACGTATTTCATCAAAAGTTCAACATATTCATCATCAATTGTTTTTTTATTTATTAATTCCGAATAATAAATATTTGTAGAAATTCCTCTTTTTCCTGTAAATAAATCGAGTAAAGTATCTGTCATAAAACTAAACATCCATTTTCTTAAATCAAATGTAATATTCTTATCACTAATATCATTCAAATAATTTATTATCACTTTTAAAAAATCTTGAGATTGTGATAAAGAAAGTTGAGAAAAACTTGGAGTTAACATGACTTGAGTAAAAAATTGACGATTAAATTGCCAAGAATTATAATCATGATTAAATACTACTCCATATCCAGAAACACCAAATTCATCTAATCCAGGTTTATATAATGATCTGAATTTAAAATTAGTCTTTGATGAAGGATTAAATAATTTATCGATTACATTTAAATTTCCTACACAAATTTGTCTATCTCCAGCAAAGTAAATTTCAAATAATTCGCCATATTTTTCGTGACCTTCTTTTAAAAATTTTGAAAAATCATTAATATTAAATAAATAAAGATTTCCGATAAATGGTAAAGGGAATGGTCCAGGTAAAGGATTTGGTCGAGTAAAATATTTATAATAATAATAAGAAATATAAATTGCTGATAACGAGAAAAAAATTTCGATTATACCGAAATTGAGTGAAGATAAAATTCCCATTATAAAAAATGTATGGATTTTTTGTTATAATTATTTTAAATTCTCTGGTAATCCTGTGGTATTAAATATTTTTTCAAAAAAAAAAAGATTTTCTGCGAAGAATAATATTATGAATAAAAAATTATTTAATCGATTATATAATAATTAACCACCCAATCGTACATAGATGCAAAAATATTGTGTTACCATGTTACCTGTTAAAAGTTTTGCCGCTCACCAGTTAAAAAAAATGGATTATCCTACGAATAAATAATTTTCAAACTTTTTTTTTTTTTTGTACTGTAGATTTCCATGTTGTTTTGTGATTACATATTTAAATCTGAATGTTTTTCATGTATATTATTAATCGCGATAAATTTGTGTATCACATGTGATTATAAAGTACATATGTGTTAACATGGCTTGAATATAAATGGTAAAAGGTAATAGCCGTAAAGGACTTGATTGAGTAAAATAATTTTTAATAATTAAATTGTTACGATTTGCTGCTAATGAGAATAAATTTTTGGTTATACCGAAATTGAAAGTCCAAAGAAAAAGAATCATAAAATCGATTATGATCGTCAAGTCATGGTCGTATATACCTTATTTGTATATTTTTTTAAAAAAAAAGGATCTGCCGATTTCTTAATTTCGGTTATTGGATCTCAATTTAGTAAGAGATTTTTTTGGAAATTTAGTTATAGGTAACGTGTGCAGTTTACTATCGATAATTCGAATAGATGATCAATTAGATCATATGATATGTTTGGATGACATATATTACTAATTTTGACCAGAACTTGAAATTAAGAACTATAATTTTTATAAATATATTTGATCCAATCATACATAATTTATAAAATACTTATTTTAAAATCATTATTATTAAATTTATTATTGGTACGGATGAGTACGAATTCATAGATTCATATTTTACTTTCATTATCGAGGGAAATTTACATGTATATAACCAATGAAAATGATATTTGTATAAAATTTCAGTTATCGAAATCTCAACTTAGTAAGAGATTTTTTTTGAAATTTAATTATATAGTGGTAACAATTTGGTCTATAATTCGAATTCAAAAATCTTACGGATGTTAAATCCGATTCAGACGTATATTATTATTAGATTATTTATTACATAAGTCATAAAAAGGAAGAGACATAACCAAAATTATTACCGGATGAAGTGTTATATTGTAATTACACTTAAAAATTATGTAAAATTATTTCTAATTCAGCCTAAACTATGATCATATGATTTCTTACGAATTTTTTTAGAACCATGATTTTTATATCATATTTTATTTTCATTATCGAGGGAAATTACATATACAGTATTTGTATGTTTTTTTTAAAAAAAACTGCCGATTTCTTAAATTTCAGTTATCGGAATCTCAACTTAGTAAGAGATTTTTTTTTTGGAAATTTAATTATAGGTAACATGTACAAGTACAGTACAAGTACTGTGTTTTGTTTACTATCGAATTCGTTCTATAATTCGAATTCAAAAATCTTACAGATCTTAAATTCGACTTAGATCATGTGATATGTATATTATTATTGAATGAGGTGTTTTATTACATAAGTCACAAAAATAAGGCGAGGCGTCCCCTCTTGGGGGATTAATTAATGTTTTAATCTAATTTTCCAGGGAACTTATTATGTTTCCACAATTAGACCTACATGTAAATTGATCTTGCTACAATAAAAATAAAAATAAAAATAAAAGTCACAAAAATAAAGGGGGGAACGTAACATTAGGATGGATGAGACATGGCTAGAATCATCACTAATTTTGGCCGGAATTGGAGTGTTGTAATATTACACTTTTAATGTCTAAATTAAAAAATTATTTCCAATTCACCTAAATTATGTAAATTATGGTATTCAAAAAACTCCTGAAAAAAAAAGAGAAAAAATATTTGGTTATGACAAATAAAACGCATGCCGAATGTGAATTCATTCATACAATTCGTGAATTTTTTTTAGAACTTTGATTTCTATAAATGAACTTATAATATTTGATACAATCATACATAATTTATGAATTACTAATTTATTAATTGGTACGAATTCATAGATTCATAATTGTATTTACATTATTGAAGGGAATTTACATACAATTTACATGCATGACATCAATGAAAATGATTTCATATATCCTTTTCCATTATTATCCTATCAAAAAAAAGTTTAATACATGAATTGTATTCATGTTTTATTTCCTTAAAGGGTTCAAAAAAAATTTTTTTTATAGGTTATTATATAAAAAAGATAATGACACATGACAAATATTCATTCAATAATGAAAGAATGTAGGGGATCCGATCAAAATTTCATTCATTTCATTCACTTTCATTCATTAATACAAAATATAACGTTACCCAATTAAAAGTTTTAGTTTAACTGCAAGAGAAACAACCCCTTTCTTTAAAATTTTTTTTTAAAAATCGTGTAACATTTCAAGAGATACACCAAACAAAACAAAAATATCTGATATATAATAAAGACAATTCTAAATCAAGTATTGAATTGTTTGTAAAATAATTGTTATAAAATTTGTACAAAAAAGAAAATGATTTCATTATATTATGCATTTTATTCATTTTATTCCTGCAGAAAATTTTGATTGTTTAAAAAATTGTGTAACATTTGCCTTTTAAAAAAAAAAAA
>QKYT01000498.1:13932-35998 GCA_003550305.1 Glomus cerebriforme | reverse complement strand
TTTTTTTTTTTTTTTTTTTTTTTTGTAATTTCATCTTTACAAATAATTGAAGATATGTAGCCTATTGTTAAACGGACACTTCCCAACAATTTTTTTTCCGTCACATGCATGGTTAATTTGTTCAAAATCACGTGGATAAAAGATATTCCCCAACCGCATTCGAAATAACTTTAATAAAGATCATGTGGCTATAATCTCCATCATACAGTTAAAAGCATTTTCCAACTATGATGCAAAATTGTAAAATACTAGATCGTGACCTATCTATGCATTACCATTACGTGCATAACACCTGATCATGAAAAAAAAAATTCGATGATTAACAAACATAAATACAAAATTTTTTTTTTTTTTGCATAACACCCCAGGCCCACATCACTGTATACATACGCATGCAGAGCCTAATGTAGGTAAAATTTTTTTAGTATAATTTGTGGCATTGAATTGATTCGTATCATATCAACTATATTCTCAAATATCGATTGTTTTTTTTTACAGGATACATCTTTAATCCATTTTCATTTTCTTCAACGATGCTTCAACATCCTGTTCGCGTTCGATGACTAAATCAACTTACAATGCGTATTGGTCTATATTATTGAACCAAGGAAGAATATTCATCATTTTCTTGTCTTCGGTGGTCTGGTAATCTTATGCTGTTGTTTTTTTTTGGAACAAAGCCAAGGTCAATATTGTCATCTTATATAATGGAATCAATCAATCAATCAATCAATCAGAATGTTTGTTTTAATCCTGGCCTGTCATAGAATCCTTTGATTACACCTTAAGTATTGTTAAATGTTATCCCTCAGCTTTTTGAAGTTTTATTGATCACAAATTTTTTTGTTTATTATTATTGAGACAGAACGCTTGAAAAATTCTATAATTAACTGGCTTTTTCCACCTTTCAATATAAAAGTTTTCAAAAACCTTCTTAAATGAGGGTAACCACACTATCAACACCTTATGGGCTTGATCTTACTTTGAAATGAAGAAACTGTTGATAATAAATCACAAACGCCGCAATGAATTACTAAAGCTTGAATTGATTTTAATGTTTGAGAAACAAAATTATATACTTTATCTCTAAAATTTGAACCCACTCAAGATATACAAGAAATTCAAGTTTACCACTAAAGACATCTCATGTCGATTGAATCCAAAATTGGCAGATTTAATAAGACCATTATATTGATCCTGATATGACTTGTCACTCCAGTACTGATCGGGGTATTTGATCTCGTAAATCCGGCAGGGATTCAAATTTGTATGGCATGGTGCTACGCGAAGGGAGGAGCATAGTGCACTTCTAGTAAGTCCATTCTTGTCCATTATTGGTAGTTCAATGCCTCATGAAACTGAGTATGATCTATTTTTACTACTCTTCCTTTTGTTTTCATCATTTCGTTACCGGCATTAAAAATAATTTTCTTTCCTTCCTTTCTTGCAGTTCAAATTTGTAATGTGGATAAATGTTCAAATTATTGTGGAACTAGGTCCTGTTAAGTTTCTACAATGTTTAATTTGTTCGATTAACATCAATAGCACTTCGTATACCATAAAGTAGTTTTCTCCAAGAAAGAACACATCATCAGGAAGAATGAAAGTTATCATGGCAGACACAAATCAGTTTTTGTCCCATTTTGATATCATGTATCATCTAAATCAATTATCAAAACAATTGTTTAGTTAGACATGATCATTTTCGATTTTAACATAAGAATCCAGCGCGTCAAATTCGTCATTCTTACGGTTTTTTGGCAGCGGAAAGATGATTTGTGCGTTGGAAAGTTTCTCCCAAAATTTATTAATCTTTCGGGGTCGACTGTAAAGCGGATTGAAGATATAAATATTAGCTATCATCTGGTAATATGAAAGCGTTGATGCAGAGTTTACCTTTTCTTCGCTCAAATTGACATACGTTTAGTTCAGAAGAAACCTCAATGGCATTCAGGCATTGTAGAATAGTTTGTGTAAGTGATAATGTAATTATGTAGAATGTAGTTATGTAGGCAAGGTTTTATTGATAATTCTTTTTTTTTTTAGACCAAAAAAAAGGAAAAGTTAGGTTAATGTAACACTTTTTTAAACTTATGACAACGCGTTCTTATCCTCATTCTAATCCCCCCAAGCATGTATGTTACTGATAACAGCCGAATGTTTAAAGTTTGTTCTATATAATGGTGTTGTATAAAGGAACTTTGCGCCTGAAGTTTCTTCTTATTGCGTTGATTTATCTCATTTCTTTATACTTGCAAATAATACATACTGTATAATTTTTTAATTACGAGAATGAATTAAAAAATATATATACCGGAATGATATTTTTGCCGATGATCATTTATTGGATAAATGTTAATCCTAATTCCGGATATATATAAAATAGTCGCACAATCTGAAATTCTTCCCAAGCAAATTAATATGAAGAAATATTGGATTGGAGTTGCTTCTAATGATCATGTAAAGATTGGAGTGAAAGAAGGTTATGTAAATTTTTTGTTTATAGAAAATCTATATTTTCAAATATTAAAATCAAACAAAAAATTTTTTTAAAAAAGGATTTGCCCAATTTGGTCATGGTAAACTTTCGCCCATCAAACGTCTTAGAAATGGTGATATTATAATTTATTATTCACCTCGAGAAGAAATGAATGTCAAAAGTCTAGCAATAAAAGGGTTTACCGCAATTGGCGTTATAGAAGAAAAGATTCCTTACAATCCCCCCAATCCTGCTCGTGTTAAAGTGAAATATTTAGCAACCAAGAAATATCTTCATATTCATGATGTGCTCGATAATCTAAAGTTTATAAAAAATAAGAAAAGATGGGGTATTTTGTTTAGAAAGAGTTTGTTTGAAATTAATGAGCAAGATTTCATGCTGATTCTAAAACATATGGTTGACGAAGATTTATATAAACAGTTTGAATAGTTGGGGCGCAGTTTTAGTTGGTTTAACTTTTTTAAATTGTGATTGACACAATGGGCTGGCTATTTTTTGCATTTTAAAAATTTCTTCTCAAAGATAAATTTTTAGTAAAAAACAAAAAAGATAGAAAGAAAAAATCATGCTATTTTCCTTGCAGGATGTATTTATATATATTGGATTACTTGGTCTTGTCCATATTATTAAACTTTTCTATGATGTATGTGATAAATAAAGCTATTGCCTGTCAATTATAAATCTATTATTGTTGTATTTATTGAAATGAATTGGTTTTATTAGGTCATCTATCTCGCATATTTCAGCCCACTTAGTAAAATACCTGGACCTAAACATTTTGCTCTTACAAAATATTTTTTTTCGATGAAACATAGTAAAGGAATGAGATGGAAATGGCTACAATATGAAGCATTTCCAAAGTACGGGCCAGTCGTTCGAATTGGACCACGGGCAGTGATCATAGCAGATCGGGATATGATTAAAGAGATTTTGATAACCAAAGATTTGCCAAAAGGTCAAAAGTATGAACAATTAAGAACCGGCCCAGAATTTCCAACATTGTTAACCGCGAGGTAAAGTTATTATTATTATTTATAAATATTTCAAAAAATAGTTATATAATGAATTATTATTATTATTTATTATAGAGACAAAACATTTCATAAACAACGTGTAAGTCAATTATCTTCAGTTTGTTTTCATTAAAATATTTGAATTGATCACTTTTTTTGTTGCAGCGTCAAATTATAGCACCTGCTTTCTCATTCAAGTATTTGAATTCTATTGAACCATTAATTCATAAATGTATAAACGAATTAATAGTAAAACTTGATGAAATGATTAGCCAGAATCAACATACTGTAAATATTTATAAAATGATTCAACTTTGTTCGTTGGATATAATTGGAGAGACAACTTTTGGTGGTTCATTTAAATTTATTGAAAATGGTGAACATCCATTGCCGCGTAAAATATTTCAAGAATTGCGAAGAAGAATAAAGACTGGAATGTATCCATTTTTGAAACCATTCATGAAACAAGATCCTTATTTATTGAATGTAAGAATTTGGGCGTTATCTTTTATTTATTTGTTTTTTTTATACACGTGTGTATTATAATGTTTCTTTTGATTTAAGTTTATGACTTCATTAATAAAAAAACGCCGTCAAGAGAATTCAAAGAAAAAAGATTTATTAGAAATATTGCTAAATACATCGGGAGGTGAAGGCGGAATGTTGGATATTGAAGTTCAGCATCAAGCGATTGAATTTTTGTAAGTATAATTTTATTAATTCCCTTAAACGGATAATAAATAATAATCAATTTATTCTTGAAAATAGGATTGCAGGATCAGACACAACAAATTTTAGTATATCAATGGTAATGATTAAATTGATTCAAAATCCTGATAAAATGAATATTCTTGTCAAAGAAATTGAAGAAGCTTTCCCAGAATTTAATATCGATAAATTACCATCACATGATGAGTTAAAGCATTTACCTTATTTAAATGCAGTAATTAATGAAACCTTAAGACTGCATCCTATTAATTATGATGTTGGACCAGGGAGAATTACTACTGAAGATACAATGATTGGGGATTATTTTTTTCCAAAAGGAGTAAATATTTTTATTATTCTTCGTATTATTATTATTTTTCAAAAAAATAATTTATTAATTATTTTTTTTTATTGTTAATTAAATAGACCACTCTAGTTATTAATATGTATAGATTACATCATTCTCCAAAATATTGGGGAGATGACGTTGAAGAATACATTCCTGAAAGATGGTTAGATCCAGAGAAAATACCCAAAGATTGTTTTTTGCCATTTTCAGCTGGAACACGAAATTGTATTGGTCAAAATTTTGCTATGATGGAGATTCGTATTATGGTTGCTACGTTAATTCGAAGATACAAATTTGAAGATATTCCTAATCAAGATATGGATATTATTCATTTTTTTACTGCGAGTTTAAAGACTAAACAATATAACATCAAAATTAATTTAAGGGATTTAAAATAATATTCTATTGTAAATAAAGTTTCCATTATTTTTTTTCTATATAAATGCTTATTATGAATTAAGAATTTGAATCTTTAGAATTTAGATTGTATTCCAAATTTGAATGATTTGTTCATTTTGTGGTTACTAAATATTACTAATACATGTAGCATAAAAGCGTTTGAAAAGCAATCTTTCCCAATTTAAAATTTCACATGATGAAAATCTTAGATATATATGTTTTACTCGATCAATCACACATACAAACTCTTTTTAAGGTGTTCAGGCGCTAATTCAATAGATTCTTAAGTAAAGGAAAAGACAACTCTCGATCTTATTTATTAACGTTAAATACATTTTTTCACCGTATTTAATGAAACAATATTTAATTATCGTTTCTTGAAATAGAGTTTCGTTTATTGTTTTCCCTCATCGTCTAACATCTTATTAAATGGCTCAACAGCAATTACAAAAATATAAACTTGTTCCTCCAAAAAATTTGGTTCGTTTTCACAAGGATAGTGTGGAATTAGGTATGTCAAAGTTATTTGTATTTGTTTACACTTTTATTGTTCAAAACTAATGAGTTATCAAGCAGAGTTTTGTTAATTCAATTTCTTCGAATTTTATTACCATTCAATATAATTAAATATCACTTAATTGATTATTTCAAATCTAGGATATCCTGATTTTTATCCTCCAAAACTTGGTCAGGATGAAGACCAGATGACGGAAGAAAATGTAAAAAAGGGATTTATTGATTCTCCATTCGTTCAAAACGAACATTTTTCTGCTCACGATATGATATTTGATGAATTGAAAAACCACAACACTTTAAAGAACCTTGGGGAATTTATGACCGGTGTAATGAAACGCAAGAATGAAACGAATACTTTCCAAGGGTATTTAGGATTATGTTTTATCCCTTTAATTTATATTAACATTATTTTCTGATCATTTTTTTTTCGTTTTTATTCATAGATCCGCACAATTTATGGGTCCAACCATTGTGTGGGTTACTACTGACGAACGAGACAAATGGTTGCGAGACCTTGCTGGCAATGTACCATTGAAAGTATTGGCAAGGAGCGTTCCTAAAGGGTAAATATGATTATTATGATTATTTATAATACTTTTATAATGGATTTTATATTTAATTTTTGTTGGTTAATTAGCGTCGAAGGCAAGGATTTGCTCGAATCCGTCACGTTATACCGTGTACCACTAGCTCGTGCAACTTGGTTTACCAAAATTGTCGGCATAAATAAAATATTACAGGTAAAAAAAAAAAAAAAAAAAAAGGTAAAAAAAAAAAAAAAAAGAAAGAAAAGAAAAAAGAAAAAAGTTTTATAGATATGGAAATATATGTATATTTATTCTTTAATTATGCTATATAGAATCGTGGAAATCCAGAATATACAAAGGAATGGACAACTATATTCAATCAATTCATACGGGATCAAAGCTTAAACTATGATTCCGATAAATGGAGATATAGGCATGTGTAAAGAGCACACAATAAAATTTCGATTTTATAACATCTTTATATTTTATCATTAATGATTTATTTTATATAGTATATTGCTTGCCAAGTGGCAATTCGATGAGCAGTTGCTTGATCAACGATTGCTAAGATATACGTTGGAACATTTGGAACAAGCTGATCATTGGCAAACTCCAATATGGCTTTGGTTGGTTCAGCAGTTCCTTTCTGAATTTCAAAGATCACGAACTTTAATGCGTTTATTAATAGAAATTATAATAAAGAAATTGCAAGATGTAAGTGAATTATTATTTCTTGTTATCGAAATTTTTCAAAATTTAACGAATTATTGATATTGAGATATATATTGATTTTTAGATACATCAACATCCCCATATAATATCAAAACTTGAGATAGTTATAAAAATGTTGAAAAATATGTTACATGTAATGCTTATAAATAACCTTTTTTGTTTAATTCTAATTCGTGGTCAGGTTTTAATATTACCATGCTTGTTTCTATTATATTATTCAGACTCTATTTATCACAACACCTGATATGTTTGTATTTCCAGTATGTTGGAATACATATAAGGATTTACTACGTCGTGTTCTAGTTGAAGATGTTTCTAAGACTGATCCTCCGAACTTAAAACATCAAAGAGAGCGTTATTATGAAATGGTCCGCTCAAGAAATGAAATATTTGATGATAAAAAAATCAATCCAATTGGAATGAGAAATGCTCGAGATGCATTACATTCTAGGATGATAAGTGTATGTGTTTTTCCTTTTATTATATATTAAATCTATTTGATTTATTAAAATATCTTTTGTATATCTGCTAGATTCTAGACAAAATAACTCACCACATCGATTATCTTAATATTACGACCGAATATTTTCGTATGAATAGTAAATTTCAAATGATGGAAAGGGAATTATCAACACATATTTATACACTATGTCGTTGGGCTATAACGCCTTTCCGAGGAGGAGATTTTCGAGTATATTCCGTAAGTACAATACTGGAGATATGGAAGAATGGAGTATCTGATGCTGAAGAAAAGTTGGAACGACAAACTATTATTCAATCTTCTTTAGTTGAATTTTTGGACATGTACCCATTTGGAGAAAATGGATTTAATGAACAAGAAGGTATAATTTTAATACATAAATTGACAAATTTTTACTAGTATTTAAGCTCCAAAGTAATTTATTATTAAATATAGAGTCAGAATTAATAGCTAGGCTCTTTGGAGTGCTTACAAGAAATGGTCATTTTTCGCATCAAAGGTATTTGCAACGTTTGATTGCGAGGGGTGATGTCAGGCCTGAGAAACGGGATACAGAGGTAGGTATTAAATTTTACAAATTATTTTAAAATAATGTATAACTAATTAACTAACTCACTTATAATATAGAGATCCCTTCGTCATTTAAGATATGTGAAGTGGTTTGCAATTTATGAACCCGACCTTCATAATTTAAATCATAATATAAATCAACGATGGCATATTTTGTATGGTATTAATAGCAAGGTATTAATTTAATAATATACATTTTTAATGTAGAGTACAAACATATTTCAGAGTTATGTGTAACTAGTTATGTCATAGCACCTCATAGACATGGAATATATTTTATTTGTACATCAGGATACGACGGATAAAATAGCATTTGATACTTTTGCTGATATAATAACCAAAAAGTTACCCCATATATTTTCTCCAAAAGGTTCGTATTATATCAACAATGTTCTTTTATTTTATTTTTTCTTTTTTTTCATTATGTACACGTCCTTATTCTGTGTTTTAATATTATTTAATCAGAGGATATGAATGCTCCAATGGTAGATGATCCCGTATCCGACTTTAACTATTCAATTAATTTTGATGATACATCTCTTGATTTTATTCAGAATGCGACAAAGTTTTGCCAAATTCGTGTGATACAAGACTTTTTAATTCCATCTGTAAAAAGATTTGTACAAAATGCTCCGTGAGTATCATAAGTTTTATATCCGTTTTTTCAAATTATTTTTTATTTATCTTATATTCAAATATTTAGCATTGATGCTACTAACTGGATGAATCCGACACAGCCGGGATCATCTTTATTAAATGCACGTCAACTTGTTACGATAATTCAAGTCATTGAATTGACAAAAGATTATAACTCTTTACTAGAGGTTAATATTAAACTTTCGTAATTTCGTTAAACATTCTCGATTATTTAAAATGGTTAGGTTAGTGTTAGGGTTAGGGTTATCAAATCTTTAATCTGCAAATTTCAACCTATTAAAAATTCTATGCAGCTTATAATATGGGTCCTTGAAAATTCTATGGAACGAAGTCTTTTCCCATTGATTGTCGATACAATTAAAAGACATGAAATGATCTGGGAGGCTATGGGAAAATCCGATGAAGTTTTTGATGCACTTATGAAGAAGGTAATAAATATTTATTTTCAAAATAATTTATTATAGAGAGTCGTTAAATCCTTTAAGCTTCATAATGACGTTAATTCAATTCATTAAATTTCTTTTGTTTTAGAATGATCAATTGCGAGAAAAGCGTGCAATTGATATTTGTATTGTGAAATATCTGTTAAGCGTAATTAATGATCCGGGAAATGAAAAAAAATCAAAAGTATGTTATCTCACAAATTTATTATTATTATTATTGATAAGTTGTTAACAAATTATTGTTTTTTTGTTTTTTTTTCAGTTGGAAACAGATTT
This sequence comes from Glomus cerebriforme, assembly GCA_003550305.1. Lineage (NCBI taxonomy): Eukaryota > Fungi > Glomeromycota > Glomeromycetes > Glomerales > Glomeraceae > Glomus > Glomus cerebriforme. The sequence goes on along the minus strand of QKYT01000498.1, from coordinate 26,827 downwards.
GCAATTTTCGATAAAGGTGAAATGATTTTAGTTTCAAATTATATATATATATATTATATATATATTAATATATGTTTTAATAAATTTTAGTCGCTATTATCTTCAGCTATTAGTCGTCATAGAGATCGACTAGGACCAGATGTTGACAAATTATTGAATAACACCAATGGATTCAAAATCTCTAATATCGATTCACGATGGTTTCCTTCGGAAGCTGGATATCTAAATTCCATACTTGAAGCTTGCACTGATGTTATCCATCAGCATTCACAGAAATATACTGCATGGACTGATGCCCGAAAGTTATTGGACGTATTTGGAGATTTGTTAAAAGAAGTTGGAGATAGAGCAACGGATGGATTTGACGCTGTATTTTCCAAGAAGTGGTTAAATAGTTATACTCGAGCTGATGATGTTGATAGCATTCTAAGACAAGATAGCACCAATAGGTTCTTAATATTTGTCATGATCCTTGTAGTTCGCCATCTTGTTAAAATAGAAACTGTTCTTGAACATTTAGTTGAAAAAAATTTGATCAGACTCTCACATACATTATCGAATAACAAACAACTAGACACAAACGAAGTGATTGAATGTCGTAATTTAGCTATTTTATTGAGAATATTGTTAATACATAAGAACATTTCTTCAGAAATTCCTTTAACAACAATGGTAAGTAATATATGTTGTTGTTATAAATTTTACCGTTTACTTACATCTTGATCCATAACGATTTAGGAAATTCAAGGGCTTCGATTAATTTGTGAATCATTTATTCACAATAACGATTTTACGATAATATCTAGCGTATTTCAAAAACTTGCCATTATTGAATGTTCATTAGAACCTGAAAATGATCTCGCGATTGAATTACGGCAGCTCAGAATGGAATTTGCTCAGGTCTATTGGTTTAGGCAATTATGTATAACTAATATTGATAATGTATACGATCGGTTTGTTAAAGGTACTAAGAAACAAAATATTAGTAAAGAAGTTAAAAAACGAATGATTGAGATCGTACAATTAGGTCTCGGAAACTTTACTTATGATAATGGTAAGAACCTTCATTATTTTCTTATAGTTTATACACATTTATTAAATTTATTTCCGATTTATAGACGTTATGAACGGTCATTCAAGCTCATTATGTTTCACAAATTTAGAAAAATTATTTTCCGCAGCAAATTTGTGGAATATTCAAAAGAGTCGTATCGAATTTTATATGTGCATGGACCAAATAATGATGTTAGATGGTTCTAGTAAGGGATCTCTTTCTAACATGGAATTGGATGGTGATTTAATTATGGGAGGAACCGGGGAAGATTTTAGTAATTTAAAGAGTAGAGTAATTGAGTATTTCTGGGAAGACTTGGTATTGAAAGGAAATAACGATTGTCTAATAATAAGCCATATAATACGAGGTATTCGGGAGGATGTAGCTGCAGAGGTTTGTTTTCTTTGTGACTATGTTTACTATGACAAATTAAAAAATATTTAACTTATTTAGTGATTGTAATACAATAGCTAATGGAACGCGGGCTTATAGTATTAAAGAAATGCGGAGAGTTGATTAATGGCATCGAAGAAGTGTTCCGAGGTTTATTACTTTCAGTAGGGGATAATAAAAAGATAGAATTCAGCGACGCATTATTGACTCAAGTACAGAAAATAATTGATGAAAATAAAGATGACACATTTGTGTCTTGGTACGTATAATCTCTGTTTCATCTGAAAAAAAAGAATGGGAATAAGATTTTAATAATTTTTTTTATTATTATTAATAGTATTATGTCACGTATAAAATTATTCGTTTTGGTAGCAAACGTAGTAGCTGCCCGTGTTACAGCGGCTGTTATATCAAATTCTATCGAAATTGCAAATCAAAAGCCAGAATATAACCTCATAGTGAAATGGGTGGTTACTTTAATTAATTTACTTTGTAGTGAACGAATTCATCAAAATGGGGGTGGTGCTGAACATTTTGACTTGATCCTTGATATAGTGTCCTTTTTGTTAGACGGTATGTGAATATTATTATGAATTATTGTTTTTTTTATATTGACTAATAATTTGTTATATAATTTATTAAGAGATGGGAAAAATTCCTAGAGCGGTTATTGTTGCAGAGTTAAAGGTAAATAAAATTTTTCGATTCAAATTATATTCATTTGATTTATTTATTTATTTTTTTTATCCTTGTAATAAATTCAATCAAATCTACTCCGTTTGAATAGAATGTAAGTTTGTTAAATTACTTCATTCATATAAATATAGGATATATTTTAATTTGTTTTTTTTTAATTAATAGCGGTATCACTTTAACATACCAGTCATATGGAGTAATAGAATTAAACGTGTTCTTCCTCTAAACATTCCCAAAGAGACATTAGGTAAAATCAAGCATGAACTTGATGCTTGGCAATTAATTGAAGGAATTGGAGAAAATGACGATTTAAATAATTCAGCTATTGATTTATCTTGGTATGATGCCAAATTTTATCAAAAACCCAGTAAACGATTGAAAAGAAGTAATGAGTATGAAGATTACAATTTCGATTTTAATAAGAAGTATAATGAAGAAAACGGTAATCTTGAACCATAATTTCAAGTTGTAATTATATAAGATATTTGTAGATTATATTAAGGCAAGACATTTTCTTTAAAGTATGGACTGACAACAAAAAACATTTATCAATAATGTCAAACTATACAAAGTTGGAATAATCACATTAGAGAATAACAGATAAATTATAATTATTTATTTGTAATTTAGATAAATTATATTTTATTTTACATTATTATATTCATTAAAAATATAGAGTCTAATTATTGAACTTGGACATATTTTTCACGAACAAGGTCCATTTTATTGATTATTGATTATAATTTTAATAATTGAATATTGGTAGAATGAATTTCCCTTAATTTTCTTCTTAAAATTTTACCGGATGCACTTTTTGGTATTTGATCAACAAAAATCACGCCACCTCTCAATTTTTTGTGAGGAGCGACTTGACTATCAACAAATTTCCTAATTTCCCCAGAAAATTCAATAGTATGTTGACTTTGTTGTTTAGTTACAACATAAGCAACAGGATATTCGGTTACATCTTCTTCAGAATAAATACCAATAACGGCAGCATCAGATATTGAAGGATGAGAAATCAAAATTGCTTCCAATTCCGCCGGTGCAACTTGAAATCCCTGTAATTTTAAAGTTTTAATTTTTAAAAAAAAGAAAATTTTTTAAATCAAGTCATCATCATGATGATTTTTAATATTTACCTTATATTTAATTAATTCTTTAACACGATCAACGATATAAAAGTATTCTAATTAATATGTAATATAAGATAATTAAAATAAATAAATGAAATTTTGTTATATGAAAATGATATAATTTTATATTAATCACCATTTTCGTCAACTAAAGCGATATCCCCTGTGTGAAAATATCCATCTTCATCAAAAACGGCATCAGTTGCTTCTTTATTATTTAAATATCCTTTCATGACATTCGGTCCACGAATGCAAAGTTCACCTGGCGTGTTATATCCTACTTCTATAAAATCAAAATTTTTTAATTATAAACAATATATATACAGTATATATGATTTTTTTTTTTCTTTTTTACCTTGACCATTTTCATCAATTAATTTACATTCAATGTTTGGAAGAAGAATTCCACAAGAACCAGGAACAATATTTTCAGTAAAACAAAGATGATTTACTGGAGAAGTTTCAGTTAAACCATAACCTTGCTTAATTTTAATTTTATGAACATTATAAAAACTTTCGCTTAATTCTTTACTTAATGCTGCAGCACCACTAATAACTAATTTTAAACTTGAAAAATCATATTCTTTTACTTTAGGATGTTTAACTAATGCAAGTATAATTGGTGGAACAATATGAGCTATTCCAACTTTATAATCTTGAATTATACGACAAAAAGTTTCAAAATCGAACTTGGGAATAACAACACATGATGCTCCCTAACAAAAAAAAAAAAAAATGAATGATTTTTTTTTTTTTGGAAAATAAAAATTTATTTGAACTTACAAGAACAATAATAAAATGCATTAGAACACTCAATCCATAAATATGATAGAATGGCTAAAAATAAGATTAAAAAACTTTTTAGGTTCGTTCAAAAAATAAATAAATAAAATAAATCTTTAAACACGTACCAACACACCAACATAAACGATCTCTGGATGAGCATCTTTCTCAATCGATAAAATCTGCATTACATTAGCAACCATATTATGATGAGTAGATTCAACACCCTTTGGGATTCCGGTAGTACCAGAACTATAGCATAAGTATGCTGTCGTAGTTTTAACTTCTTCGGGTGTATACTCTATAGGAATGGCTTCACGTTCACCAAATAAACTATTATAAGGTAAAATTTTATTAATTTTTTCATCACCGAAAAGAAATATTTTTGATTCAGGAATGTTGGCTTCTTTGGCTGCATTTATCGCTACGGAAAGGAAGAGTGGATGAACTATAATTACGGATGCTCCAGAATCTTTTAATTGAATGGTATAATCCTTGACAGTGGACATTGGATTGGATGGGGATACTATTCCACCTATATATATACATTAATTATTTTGGGGAGTTATTCGACAAAAGATGATTAATTTTTGATATTTACCAGCAACAAGTGTACCAAAGATAACAGTCGCATAATCAATCTAAATATTTTTTTTAAAAAAAATTTCAATATATACTATATATTTTTCTTGATTTCGATTTTTTTTTTTTTTTTATCTTCGTCATTACCTGATTAGGGGATAAAATGGATAAGACATCACCACGTTTAAAATTAAGCTTATCTTGTAAACCAGCGGCAAATTTTTTTGAATCTGATTTTAATCCAGCAAAAGTTAATCTCTTATCAGTTTTATAATCAATAAATATAGCTTTATTTTCAGAAATATTATTTGGATTTGAAAAAACATATTGAAAAATTCCAATCGGTGGAATTTCAATATCAGGAATCTTTGATCTAAATACAACCATTATATTTTTCTTTTCTGTTTGTATAAAAAAAAAAAAAGGAGAGAAAATAAATTATGAGAGGGGAATAAATAGAGAAATTGGGATTAAATATAACCGGAATTTTTAATTGTTTCAATTTTGTTTCATCGTTAAGATTCAATATCATTTTTTACCATATACGGAAGAAGCCTCTTTTTCGATTAATAAACGGGATTATCGGCAGTTCCGTTTAGCCATTTAGCAACTAACTCATTTTGTTATTGTCTCCTATTAATACTTTAAATTTCAAGAAAATCCCCCGTTTATTAATGGTAGATCACTTTAAATTATGACTTCCATTTTTTGTTTAATGAGGGGGACGAATCACGCTAATTATATTAATCACGTTTAGTAACCTAATCTTAGCTCTATAATATTGTCCCCTCTGAACTATAAATACGTCGATCTTATAAAAAGGAGAATGATTTTTTTTTTCGAAAATCTTACAAACAAAAAAAACAGTTGATGCTAAATATAAATGAATAATCTAAACTAGGAATACTATCGTATAAATTAGTTCTTTTGAATAATTTCATTATCATCAATGAGTTTTGGAATAACTTTTTATTATAAAATCATTCCAATCATTTTATGCCTAATAAATTAATTAACGCAAAATCAATTCAAAAAAGAATGATCAATCATGATTATTCATCCAACATGCGTACTTTACGCATTGGATTAAAAAGTAATGCGTTATATATATATATATTTGGTTACTGTTATTGTATAATCGTAAAAATACGACCAAGTAAAAATTTAAAAAAAAATCACGATTGCTGTTGTTAGTATTGTTAAAAACCGCAAATGACACCAATTCAATATATGGTAAGTATTATGTAATTTGGTTTAGGATATGGGTAGTTAGTGATTTTCTAATGAAAATATCATAAGGTTTAAATTCTAAACGACGACAATCAAGAAGGTTTACAAATGGCGGGTAGTAGTATGGGCGTGGAGTGGACATGGATGGTGGATGGTCAGTAGTAGTATTAAACTTTAAATTTAGAAACATGTGTTCTCTTCCGATCCTTCAAGTTATTTAAATGATGATTTTACAAGCATTTGATATTTCAAATTCATAATAACATATTCTTCCATAATAAATTTGTTTAGCAGTTTAAGCAACAAGTGCTGTGATAAATTGGGTTGTTGATTAATAATTTCCCTGTGACCATTTCCCTAAAATATGATTGGCTAAAAAAATCTTATTAAATTGATATTTGAACTGTTTGAACTGTTCACTAACTGTTCTATATGTTTTTTGGAATTATAAAAGCGGTTTATTTTTGAAATTATTCATAATTCCATAATTATTCGAAGCTAGCTTAAACAAAATAATATCCGATGAAATATTTTTATTTTGCTGTCTTTCAAAATGTTGAAATTATATACAGGAAAAATATGCTTATTGAGTAATATTATGAAAAATATATTCTTGGTTTTATGAATAATCATTAATAATTAAACATTCATAGTCATTTAAACACTAAGTCTAGAGTAATGAATCTAAAATATTTTACAAGATTCTTAGTTTGTAATTTAAATGATTTTTTTATTACAAAATTATCTAATATTAAATAAATATTTTATACATATTGAATTGGGTTACTTGAATTAATAAAATAATTATATTTATTTTCGATATTTTATGGAACGCAGCAATCCTTTTCTTTTTTTTTTTAGGCAAACCGCAGTGAAAAATTCAATCATCTCTGCGAAATTACAAAATCGGATTCAAAGTTGACATAGGTTAAGGATATTTGTTTACCGGGTAGACTATTAATTTATTTAGAGTATTACAGTAAATATCTGATATGTAATAATGTGCAAATATCTTAACGCGAAAGAAAATAATTTAAAATTTATTTATTTTTAACGAGTTCGTTATAAATGATGCAGATGCAAGAAATGTAATATTAAAATAAATAATCATTTTTTCTATGCGTAAATAAACTATTAAATACCAAATATAATTCTATGTTTTATATACTGCATGCATTTGTAGAAATAATTCTTCTCAAATAAAATCCTCCAGTTTTTTAACGAGAATATCAATTGAAAGTTTGTTTATCATGATCTTAAGATCCTTCATATACTGTAGATTACGATACGATCGTTTCTAATGATTAAACATAGAGGAAATTATCAAAGGAAATTTTATTATTTAAATATCAATATTGTTATAAGTTTTATGGAAGTGAAAACGCCTTTTTCAGACCTATGATTATAAACACGTTACGTGGTTACCTTGTCGAGTTTTAAAACTTTTATTTGTTTAAAATAAACTTCTTCCAACTGTGATTTTAAAAAATGATAAATTAAAAGGTTTTTTTTTTATTTATGAATCTTATTGGTTTATCAAATTAAAAATTTACTTTGGCTTAATTAATGATGAAAGGAAAACTGTGCTATAGTTGCATTGTCGTGATAAATAGGTCGTCTACGCTATAGTTATAGAAAAGGCTTTTTTTTTTATCATGCGTGAAAAAAAAATCAAAATACGGGTTTGTACATTGTTTAGCAAAAAATATTTTTGGTAAAAAAAAAAAAACTTCGGATTTTTTTTTTTTTTTTGAATCCGCGTTGGATGTTTTTTATAGAGGAAGAAAATAGATTAAATTAAAATTAAAATTAAAATTAGACGAAAAATAAAAATAATTTATCTTATACATTTTACTTTATAAATTCACATTGTAAAAATTTATTTTATTTTATGAATTTAATTTAAGGCAAAAATTTTTAAATATTCTTTTAAAATTCATTAGATTACTCATAAATAATATCAGATACAAGAAAAAATTTTTAAATAGAAAACCCGCCATAAATTTAGAGTTGTACATAACAAATCAAGCAAATAGTTTTAATTAGCTAAAAAATTAAATTTTAAAAAGTAAAATTTGTTTAGAACCAAATCAAATTATAAAAATTTTGAATTTTCGTTATAAATTCAATATGATACGACTCAGCCTTTTTGTTGCTTTTTATTAGGCACAGTAAATAATGTTACACAAATTTGTTACACGGATTCTTGATACATAAAAGGATGTTCTTTCTAATTATTCTTCTCTCCTGAGAATTTCATTATTTATTTACACTGAATTAGTCAAATAATATAAATAATAAAGCTTTATTACAAACATTTCTTGAATAAATTATCAAACTATGGGTTCAAAAATGTCTAAAACATGTGAAGAATGTAAACATAGAAATGAATGGTATTGGTGTAACACATGTAACGCAGAACAATTTCAACGAAATTTCAAAAATTGGAGTAGTGGTAATGATGATATTGACAAATTTATTCAACATACTCAACTATCAGCAACTGATTATAGTAAAGTATTAGAGTGGATACCTTATGATAGATTTCACAATATTGAATATATTGCAAAAGGCGGGTTTGGCAAAGTGTATAAAGCAAAATGGATTGATGGATATATAGATTATTGGGATAATAAAAATCAAAATTGGAAACGACGATATCCAAATAAGGATGTAGCTCTAAAAAGTTTAAATAATTCAAAGAATGTTACATTAGAATTTATCAAAGAGGTATAAATTAATTTACCATTTAATGAATTTTTGAAGTATGATTTTTACTAATTTATTTTTTATAAAATGTACAATTTAGATTACTTCTCATCATAAAATTTCAGATCGTGATTATGGAACTATTATTAGATTTTATGGAATAACTCAAGATCCAGATACAAAAAATTATATGATGGTTTTAGATTATGCAGAGAATGGAAGTTTACGAAATTATTTAGATACAAATGTTAAATTAAGTTGGAATAGTAAAATTAGTACTTTATATAATGTTGCAGATGGGCTTAATACAATTCATGCAAATGAGCTAATTCATCGAGATTTACATATTGGCAATATACTTCATACAGGTATGCGTAGTTCACTTTTTGTAAGTCCTGAGGTTTGTATAACTGATATGGGATTATGTAAACCTGCAGATTATATTGCAACAGAAAATACAAAAAATAGTACATATGGCGTTTTACCTTATATTGCTCCTGAAATTTTAAGAGGACAAAATTATACCAAAGCTGCTGATATTTATAGTTTTGGTATAATTATGTATGAAGTAATTTCTGGTTTACCTCCTTATCATGATGTAGGCCATGATCAAAATTTGGCATTAAAAATTTGCCAAGGTCTTAGACCAAGGTTTGATATTAAAGTACCTCAATTGATTGTGCATTTAATTAAAAGATGCTTAGATGCAAATCAATTAAATCGTCCAACAGCAAGTGAAATTAGTAATATTTTAGGTCGATGGGATGATGAATTAATAAGAAATCCAGTACATGAAAAAGCAGAAGAAACAGAAATAATTAAGCAAATTAAAGAAGCAAATGCAGTCAATAATAAATTACAAACTAGTAACGTGACTTTGACTAGCTTATCATACAAAACACATTCAGAAGCTATTTATACAAGCAGACTACTTAATTTTAATAATCTTCCAGAACCAAAAAATTCAGATGATTATTACAAACAATATGATAATATTATAAGCACCGAATGTTCTGGTAAATAAATTTTATTTTGTTTGGAAAATTAAATTAAAAAAATCTAACGAACTTTATTTTATTTGATAGAAAATCTACAAATTGATATTTCTCAATTGAAGATTAACGAAAGTTGTAAAATTTTTTACTAATATACTAAACTTTGTTTATGCTAACATAATTATTTTTAATGTTATATTTTTTTTAGATCAAAACAATGAATCTAAAGGCAAAAAAAAAATTTATCAAAATCTTTTCCGATATTTAATATTATTTAAGGTTTTTGTAGTATTTTTCATATGAAACTAGGAATATCATTTAAAAATGTATTTGTCACCTTTGTCACGCCCTCCACTTCTCATTTTTATTAAGTATCCTGAGGACAATTTTTCGGGGAGTGAAACCCTATTTGTCACACATATTTGTCACATTGTAATTTTTAGACGACCCCCCATAAATGGACTAGTAAAGGTTGATATCCAATAATTAACTGAAAATCGTCTTTTTTTTAAAAAAAAAAATCAGTATTTTACTTTAAAAAATGATAAAAAAGTTTATGTTTCTCATTAAAGAATAAAAGACCTTCGAATTATCCTTAAATAGTTTTAATTCATTTGTTTCCGTATTTTAGTTTTCAAATATATTTCACTATAAATTTCTACTCTTTCTGTGATTATTATTATAAGTTTTAAGAAAAATGGTTGATATGTAAGGTGAATATTAAATTTTATATTAAAGTAACATTAATAATCCCTATGAAAAAATAATGTCCGGAAATTGCCACCAAAATTGTCCGGAAAATGTCCCACACGTCCAGGAAATGTCCGGAAAACCGCAATATTCCGGACACTGAGACATTGGACATTTTCAGGACGTTTTCTAAAATATTGCAATATCTCAACGTCCGGAATATTGCGATTTTCCGTCATTTTCAGGACATGTGGAACATTTTCCGGACGCACCCGGACAATTTTGGTGGCAATTTCCGGACATTCTTTTTTCATAGGGTAAGATATAAGTTGTTATTTACAAAGTTAACACAGTAAATATATCAAAAAATATGACATTTGTTAAATTTCTTTTTTAATGTAATATTTCATTTTAATTTTCTACTGGACTTATATGATGTAATGTAATGTAAAAATTATTTAATTTTAATTTGAATTTTATTTTTATATAAGAGGACTAATTATACTGTATATAGCTTTGCGTATTGACAAATAAAAATTGTAAATGGAATTCTAGATTAAAACAACAATAAAACCCGCCCAAGCAGAGGAAACCTCATACGTGAATGAATCGCCTCACTAAAGAAAGGAAAGAAAATAGGAAAAGAAGATTAGGAATAACCATTCTCTTAGAGAGAAAAAGAAAATTTATCTAATGAAAAATATTCAGAAAAAGTAGAAATAAAAAATCTATATCTAAAGTCATAATAGAAGTAAAATCAAAAAAGTTTCTATAAAGGGTCCAAGAACCCAAGTGTAAGTAGTTTGATGAAGCCTATAAGAGCCATAAATTTGGTGAATACAATGTATCCTCTTATACTGATAATGAAGAAGCAGTATTATTAGAAATTGGAACCAAGTTAGGTGGTTGGGTTGATCGCGCTTGCATTTTTTGTGTTTTTTTTCTATCAGAATAAACTTTTTTCTTTTTGGACATGATGTTAATCGAGAGTTCCCAATTTTAAAGTCAGTGTTGTATTAGAACCAAATATGAAATTTGATATCAAATGAAAATTGGCAAAAAAACTCTAATAAGGCTGCAATACGGCGTTTACTGTTGCGATAAAATTTTCAGAATTATTCAGCGATTAAGATTGGTAGAAGTTGATTAGCGATGAGTATTAAATTATGGTTATCACGAAAACTTAATAAGTCTAAATTATTAAGTTTCCTTTCCACTGCAGGTGAAGAGAGATTGGTGTTGCTGGCTGTTTGAATAAAAAGTCCAAGATGGGATTTGTAAAATTCTAGCGCAGTACTAGCGCAGTGTTCAAGACCAATATATGTGAGGGACATAAGTATAATGTGAATTAAAGTCAATAATGGCTGAATATGAAAAGACATAATATTGGACATTTGGACTATTAGGATATAAATTTCGGTAGTTTCTTTGAAGTAAGTTTCCAGTCGGTAAGGTACCTGTTGGCTTTTAATCTTATATACTGTATATTTAGATAATGTATCTGAAGTAGCAGGTGAAAGGGGTTATAACGTTCTGTTAGAAACCAGTTAACTTTGGATACTTGAAGGTGGTGAGTGATGTAGACTTCTATTATTTACGAGGGAATTAAAATGTTTGCTGGTGACTAAATTATTCAATCTATCACTTTCAACAAAATCTGTGGACATTCAAAAATGGGTTGTACCCTCTCAAAATGTATTATTATCAATCTGAAATTTCTCAACATGCAAAATCTATAGTTAATTGGGTTAATTAAGGATTCTTAGACTCCAAATGTTAGGAAATGGGATTGTATTGTTTTATAGTTGTTTATTAAGGCTAGGTCTATATTTTTGTATACAGAGGAAGAGGATAAACTTATATAAATTTTCTGGTACTTTATGTATCCAGTGTTCTAAATATGTAATACTGAAGGAGTTTAAGCTGTTCTACTGTTTTACTTATAATTAGCGCATTCGTGAATGGGTTCCAGGAAATGGACCATTGTTTTCTTGGTCGATGGAAAAGTGTGTTAGAAGTTGTTGAGATATTTTGGTTAAGAGTAAGATTTAAGCTTTGTTTAAGGGGTTCTATTAAACTTAAGTTATCAGAAATTGTGCAGTTTTCTTTAATATATTTGTACCAATTTGGAATGGGTCCTTTGAGTTTATTATTATTCCTTCGTTTGATTTCATGCCAAGGTAAGAGGAAAGAGCCATCTATCAACGTAATTTTATTTTCTGATATTTGTTTGTCCAACTTTGATTGTAATATCTATCGTAGGAGTTATTGTAGTAAACAGTGAAATCTTGAATTATAAATTTTCCAATTTTTGAATAATTTTTGCATTTGTTCCCTGCCGGTGGATACCGCTTAAAATACTCACTCAAAAAAAAAAAATTAAAAGCCTTAACAAACACCTGCGATTCACAAAAAGTTTATTATTATTTAGCAAATTCGATTAATTTGAATAGTGCATATTGATTCTTTATAATATATATTAGGACTTGTCTTGTGGTTTCAATAGATGCTAAAAGTTCATCCATTTTGTGAAAGTTTATCATTCATTAACTGAAACTTACTGTTCAAATTTGCTGTGTTATATATACGTCAAGTTCGTGAATGTAAGAACTTTCTTGAGTTTTTAT